>BLSH010480395.1:56073-70342 GCA_018402905.1 Glandirana rugosa
TCCCCCCTGGACCTACTCACTCTGTCGCCTACACATTGTCCTTTCGAGGTCACGTAGTCCCCTTTGAGCTTCTGTAGGGGTGAAAAATTCTCCGAGCCACTCGTAAAATTGTATGGACCTCAAAGAGGAGAATGGGAGTTGCAGTTGTGTTCGCCTTATATTGCCGGCGTGACCTCCATGGAGGCACCGCGGACTTTTTCAAGTGGGCACGGTTTCGGTATTTGGGGTGTCTCGTATGAGATCGGGATGGGAGGACGACAACTGAGGTTTGTGCCGTGATCCCCTGGGGAGGGGAGGAGGTGGTTGTTTGACTGTCCCCTAGTGCCGTGTTTGGAGTCAACAGCAGGAGGGTAGGGCTAGAGTATGCTCTGTGGGGTTTATGGCTTTGGCACGGGTGAACTTTTTCAGGCGCCACGGAGGTACCTCCAGTGCGGCCGTTATATTCCGCTTGTGTTGACGTTGAGGGTAAGAGGAGAAACTCCAGGTATGTTAAAATGCTCACCGAGCCTCTTAAAAAGTGGGGATGTCTTCGAGTTTCCCCTGATGCACTGGAGCTTTCCTGTTACACATCCGCTGTCTCACTCATCCAGGTCCCCCCTTAGTAAGGTGATTATATAGTGCTTAGGTAGTTTAACCTGCTGTGAGAGCAGGGACAGTGGTAAAACAGGCAGATTGAGATTTCCACAGGGAGAGGTCAGGTGTACCAAGATGGCCGCTATAAGAAGGCCTCAGTGCTGTGAGCAAGAATTGCAGGGTATATGAAGTTTTACAGAGGTTTAATCTTGTAGGCAGAGCTGTCTGCGTTCATGAGAGACTTGGTACAGATGATTTAGAGCACTAATATTGCCGTAGAGGTGTACCAATATGGCGGCCGCGGAGGCCTCACTGAAGCCTTGGGCTCGATTTCGGGATGCGGCGGCTCCGAGTATCGGCGCGTTCGTCCCGGATAAAGATACAGGGGTAGATTGAAGCAGATGGCTTTTTTTTAATAGCAGTGGTGGTAGATTGGGGGCCGGATGGATGAAATTAAGGGCTTGATGGCCGGGTGTCGAGCGGCCCTCGCCCTAGGCCGATGCTGCAGAGAGCGCTCCCGCTACACAGCTTTCAACAGGGAGGTAGAGGGGATTGTGTAGATCAGTGCTGGGCTGATAGATGGACTCACCGGGTCTGAGGAACGGAGGATTGCGATGGATTGCTCGGAGCTCACTGAAAAGCGTCCATCTCGTTCCCCGTCAGGCCACGCCCCCGCAAACTCAATATCTTATTGAAACATAAATGTACAGAGTGAATGAGACTCCCCAAAATGTATTAATATAAGTGACTCTTCTAGATCATTTGGAGATCTGCTTCTAAAGATAAATGATTCAGTATAAACACACTATCTAGCTCAGAGAAAACTGACAGCTCTTATGAGAGATGCCCGCCTTGAAGACACTATTACAAGACTTTCATTAATATTCATTAGGTGGCACTGGTGAGCACTGATCAGGAGGCACTGATGAGGCTGAACTGATGGGTGGCACTGACAGGCACTGATAGGTGGCACTGATGGGTGGCACTGATAAGTGACACTGATGGACACTGATATGTAGCACTGATAGGCATTGATAGGTGGCACTGATAAGTGGCACTGATGGGCACTGATAGACAGAACTTGTAGGCACTGATCAGTGGCACTGATTATGAGGCACTGATGGGCACTGATTGGCAGCACTGATTGGCAGCACTGATTGGCACTGATAGGTGGCACTGGTGGGCACTGATTAGCAGCACTGATGGGCACTGATAGATGGCCCTGGTGTGCAGTGATTTTCAGCACTGGGGGGCACTGATTTGCAGCACTGGTGGGCACTTAGTGGACCGATGTCCTTCTAACAGAAGCCGATTACCGGCTTTACTATTTTCTTCACACTGACTGTGTGAAGAAAAAAAAAGCTGATAACGGTGCATGTGTGCTCCAAGATGGACGCTTGAGCTCCTCATCTTCGAGTCCAAACGGCACCTGTAGTGCCCCTCTAAGCACCCTGGGACCCACATTTCTCAGTGATCTGGACCCCCAAGGACCACGGGAACACCCCATATGTCCAGGAGCTCAGCCAGGAGGGACCTCTGGCCGCAATTTGCCTCAGCAGGATTGCATGTGTGTACCAAGATGGCCGCCATGGCGAAGCTGCGCACACCGGGCATGGAGGGACAGCTAGAAAGCAGGCAAGTGATCGCCCCTGCTACCCTCACATACACTCCGGTCAGCAAGGGCTGCAACCAACAGCTCTAGACTCCATCCTCAGCCTCCACCGAGTCCCTATTGGGCCGCTTTTTGGCGACAGAGATTTCTCACCGGCAGGGCCTACACTGAGTCTCCACCATGAGGTCTCCTCACCAGCTATCCCTACTCAGGACACTTTCTTCCAGGCAGGAGATCTATACCTTAAACTTCCAGAATTGCTTTAGAGATTCCTGACCAGCACAGCTGCAATATTTACTGGGGACATTAGGGCCCACTTTCAAAACCTGGGTGCCAAGATGGAGGCCATTAAAAACAAATTGGATGAAACTGTAGCCATCACTAATCAAAATTCTGATCATATCCAAGTCCTGCAGGACCAGCTTGACACAGCCCTTTCTAGGATTGACGATCTAGAAAACAGATCTAGAAAGTACAATTTCAGGATCAGAGGTATACCGGAGTCCATCACAGATGCCCCCCCTGGCAGTCCAATATATAATCAAATCATTGATCCCTAATATTCCACAGCATCGCCTGGAATTGGACAGAGCCCACAGAGCTGTTGGGCTCCCCAGGAAGGACAGATCCCCTAGGGACATCATTGCAAAACCACACTTTTATACTGTCAAGGAGGAGGTCATGAGGCAATCAAGAGCCATGAAACAACTGACATACCAAGGTCACTCAGTCCTCATTTTTGTGGACCTATCCCCATCTACAATACAGCGGAGATGGGCCTTGAAACCCTTACTCTCAGTCCTCACCCAAAAATATATCAAGTACTGGGGTTTTTTTCCTTTTGCAGTCAAATTCAATTTTAAGAGCAAGCAATACTCCTTTTCCAGCCTCCAGGAGGGGGAAAAATCCTCCTGGCTCTAAAGCTCATCACCCAGGACGTAGACATGGACACAACCAACCCAAGCTTCAGCTCCTCGAAATGTCCATCACCCACAAGTCCTCTGACCCCTCCCTGGAACAAGTCTAAAACCAAGAGATCGAAAGACAATGGTCCACCTTGAGATACCCATCAGATTCCCACTCCTACCTAGATTTTCCTCACCTACTTTAGGTCTAGGACCCCATGTTCCACTGAACCTGTTGATTAGAGCTTTGGCTCCTATATTATTATTTTTCCCAGCTGAGCATCTATAAGGCCATTTGAGAGACAACGATTTATAACATAATGAAACTACTTTGTGCCCCCTAGACTCTGCTACAGAACTTTTTGATATTCATTGAGTGGGACCTTGGTCTCCATTTCTCTGCATATGCCCCTTAAACATATTGATGGTGGCCCTCTTGGGCCCATCCTCAATTGACTGGACCCCCCAGGGGATTGTAATCTAGTCCTTTAGGGATCTGACCCTCACCCTGGATTTGTGGGGCGGGCGTCCTCCCGAAAGGGCATATTTAATTACCTATGAGGCACACCCTGTATCCATAGATAAGATTTTTGGTCATTTCTTGCTGAAAGTTTGTTTATAGGTTTTTTTACCCCTTTCCCTGTGGGTCATGTTCCTCTCCCCCTACCATTATGTTGGGGGGGTGGTCTGACCCATAACATTCCTGGGGTATTTAAGCACCTCCCACATGTTGACAGTTATTATTGTTTGCTTTATGTTTATGTTTACACTTAAAAGTGTGCCCTGGCCTGGGATGATGCCCATGCACCTCCACCTACTCCTCAGACCCCCTTTTGGCTCTGTTGGATAGATTGTCTGAAACCTGGAGTTCAGAAGTTTTGTGGTGAAGACCCTAGGGAACTATCTCCTCCCCTGGGCTCTGTCCTACCCCCACAGGAGATGTTCTCCACAGTTTTATCACCCTCTCTGTTTATCCTCTTCTTTACTATGAGCTTTCCTTTTTTTCTCCGCCTTGGTCACTCCGAAGCCTTTATAAAACTAATCACATCCTTTTTCTCAGTCATTCAACAGATTCTCCTCAAGAAAGCCAGGCGATCATATATTTTTCCTGCCTGGGTCTTTGTTCATCGACATTTAAGTAGAAGTCTTTATAAGGTAAGTGACGCTGTACGTGACAGCACACCCTTTCAACTGCTCCATGGCTAACACCACATTATTGCACCTCAAATTAGCCACACATAATGTGCAAGGCCTCAATTCCCCTATCAAAAGGAGAACATTTTTTGATAGCTATCGTTCCCACAGGTTGGATATCCTTATGATTCAAGAAACCCACTTTCCATCTCAGTACAGCCCCAAATTCATCCAACACCATTACCCTAACTTCTTCCTAGCCAATGCGGAAGGAAAAACCAAACGTGTTGCTATAATATTTTCCAAATCATGTAATTTCACTTGGAAGGTGGATTATAAAGATCCTGAGGGCAGATTCATCCTGGTTAAAGGGTATATAGGAGATCACTTGTATTCTCTGATCTCCTATTATGCCCCAAACAAAGGACAAGGTAAATGTTTTTGTTTTAAAGTTTTTATTGAAAACTATTCAGAGGTATAAAATACAATAGCAGTCATTTGCGTACAAGAAAGATGAGTTTTGAAGGATTTTTGGAACATTGAATACGTATCGGGGGGTAAGAAGACGTAATAAACCACAAAGATCATCTAAACATGTGTCGACCTGTAATTTGACAAAAATACCCGGCTGGGACTAGGATATCCAGCTATCAAAGTAATCTGTTCCAGATTGTCACCTGCCTCTCTATCCGCACCCAGTCCGGCTTCTCGAATCTGGAGTAAATTATTGAAAATTGTGCTAACCTGGTGGCCAGAAAATACTTAAAGAGGTGGGGTAGACCAAGGCCTGCCCTACATCTGTGGAGATATAATGAGTGTTGAGGGATCCTATATCCTGAACTTCCCCATGTAAATTTGAGGATTTTACTTTGGAAAGAGGAGAGATGATCCTTCCATATTGGTATGGACAAAGAGCGAAAGAGATAGAGGAGTCTAGGCATTAAGGTCATTTTCACTGAGTTTATTCTTCCTAGCCATGAAATTTCTTGTTTAGACCATCGCTTGAGATCTGCCTCTAACTTACGAAACATAGGGGGATAGTTATTGGTGTAGAGGGTTTCAAATTTAGACGTAAGGTTTATGCCTAGATATCTAATAGAAGAGTCACTCCACTCAAATTTGAAGTCAGTCCTCAACACAGATTTTATCTCGGGGGGCAAGGAGACATTTAGCGATTGGGATTTGGTATAATTAACCATGAGACCAGAAATTACAGAAAAACTGTCTAGTAGTCGGCAAACATTGGGGAGTGAAGTTATTGGAGAGGTTATATAAATAAGAGGATATCATCAGCGAACAGGCCACATTTGTGTTCCTGCTGGCCGCAGGAAACCCCTTTAATATTGGGGTTGCTTCTTATGGAAATAGCAAGGGTCTCTATCGCAATTGCGAAAATTAGGGGAGAAAGGGGGCAGCCCTGCCTAGTGCCTGTCTTAATGGGAAAGGGTTTGGAATAGAAACCTTGTAGTTTAATTAGTGCCTGGGGATGTGAGTAAAGGGCTCTGATGAGGCCCAGGAACCGCTGACCGAATCCCCAACGTCCCAGCAGGGAGAATAGATAGGGCCATGAAACCGAGTCGAAAGCCTTACAAAGATCCAGAGAAAGTAGCATCCCTCTCTGTTTAGGCCCTGCTGACCAGTTAGATTGGAGTAAAGAGACAAAGTTAATTGCCCCTCTGATTTGGTCAGGACCTTGTCAGCCTGGTATAAAACCCACTTGGTCTTTGTGGATATACATGTCTATAAAAGAAGCTAGATGGTTTACGAACAGCTTGGTGAGGATTTTTAAGTCATTGTTAATGAGGGAAATTTGGTGATAATTATCTACTTCCTCTGGATTCTTCTGGGGCTTGGGAATCACTGTAATGAATGTCGTATTTAGATATGTCTCCAGGGGTTCCCCCTTCATCTTGGCGTTAAAGAATCTCGCCATATGTGGCGCTAAGGTGTTAGGGAGAACCTTGTAGTAAGGGACCAAGAAGCCATCTGGTACAGGAGCAGAGCCCCCGCTTTAAACCCTTGATGACTTCAAGGACCTCCTCCTCGGAGATTGCTGCATCCATGCAGTCTCTATGTGTGTCCGAGAGGCGGGGTATTGGAGTGTCATCAAGAAAGCCAGCAATTCCCTCCATATTCTCTTCAGGCAAGGGGCTGTATAGTTTTTCATAGTAGTTTCGGAAAGCGCCTAAGACTTTTTCAGGATTGGCCGAGGGGGGTTTGCCAGTAACCCTAATCTTTGGTATGGTGGAGTGTCTGACATGAGGGGTCAGTTTCCTCGCCAGAAGGGAGCTCATGTTATTCCCCTGTGTGTAATATTTGTTTCTACTCCATTGGATGTTTTTCTCAGCTTTTGTAGTGAGGGCCAGGTTAAGCTCTATCTTGACCTTGTCTAATCTATCTAATAATTGTGGGGCAGGGTTTGTTTTGTGCTCAGCTTTAATTGACAGGAAGGATTTCTCTGATTTCTTAAAAGAAGCCCTTCTCTCCTTTTAGATCATGGAGGCCATTTGTATGAACTTTCCTCTTATGAAGGCCTTATGCCCACACTGATTCTACCGATGTGTCACGCACCTTAATAAATGAGAAATATCCCTGAAGATTTTTATCTAGTTCTACCATGCGAACCGGGTCTGCCAATAGTGATTCATTAAGTCTTCAGTGCGGTGTGTGAAACGCCTTGGACTGGATGCGAACAGAGATGGAAACTATGGCATGATCTGAGAGGACTGTATCGTGGATGTGAGAATCTAGTGTGTTGGGTAAGACGTAGGCAGGGGTTAGTATGTGATCGATCCTGAAATATGAGTTTTGGGGACTGGAGAAGTGGGTAAAGTCTCTCCTTGAGGGATGCAATTCCCTCCACACATCTACTAGGTTATATGAGTGAAATAATTTAGCAATGCAGAGGCTGACTCTAGTTGGACGAAGAAGTTGGAGACCTAGAGGCTTAGTCTTGTCAAGACTCTGATCGAAGGTGACATTCGAGTCGCCTCCAAAAATTATTGTGCCTTCCAGGAGGGGAGAGAGGGAGTTTAACAATATTTGAAAAAAAACTGGAGCTGGCCCTTGTTGGGGGCGTAGTACGAAATTAGAGAGACAATTTGACCATCTATGCTTCCCTTAAGCAGGATATACCTGCCCTCCGGATCTCTAACATCTGAAAGGGATGTAAAGTTGCAAGTTTTGGACAGTAAAATGGCCACGCCTTTGGTCTTGTTCGCTGCGTTGGCAAGATAAAAGTGCGATAAATGCGAGTGTAGAAATTTTGGGTTGTATTAGACAGAAAAGTGTGTTTCTTGAAGCAGGAGGACATCTAACTTAAGGGATTTATAATGGTCCCAAATGTCTCTACGCTTTATAGGAGAGTTAAGGCCCTGCACACTGTGTGTAGCAACCTTCAGTAGAACTTTTGTGTGGTCAGCCATCAGTCCTACTGCAGAAGGCATTGATGCATCTATGGTCACTCACCCTCCCTAGGGTCCACCGTGCAATTTCACTGACAGCCTGAGCGAACTGAGCGGCCTGGGATCCTGAGCTTGTCCTGTAAAAGGCAACCTGGTTGGCAATCACTCTGAAAAAAAGAGCAAGAGGTTAGGGAGAACATTATAGATTGAAGGAAAATTGAAAAATAAAGAAAGTGAAAATTGTGAAGCAACAACTTAAATGTCTGGCTGCAGCAGCCAGACATCCTATTCCTCAGCTTACTCAACTTTGTAGCCCTGAGAAGGACTGCTTTCTCCAGAGGAGGGTTATATGACCGAGCAGGGAGGAGGGAAAAAACCCCTTGGTCACCCCTTAGCAACAACTTAAATGTCTGGCTGCAGCAGCCAGACATCCTATTCCTCAGCTTACTCAAGGAGGTCTAAGGAATAGGCAGAGGTGCAGGGGAACCACCCCCACCAAGTAGCCCTATGAATTCTAACAAACATTTTTGAGAAACATTGAAACTGACCATAAACCTAGGCCATCCTGGGTCTAAGGGGTGACCACGTGCCCCCCAGAGCCAGATCCTGATTGGAAGGACCCCACCCCCCCCACATAAAGAGGGGCAGGGACTCCTCCCAGAGAGAGGGCCACCAGTGAAATAGTTAAATACATTATATAACATATCCTAACGAAGAGTAACTTGGGTATGTGACATATAGTCTTTGATTTCTTTGTGACCACTGAGGGATCAACAACCAAGAGTACAGTTTTTTTTTTCCCCGTGTAATCCCGGAGCCACCTTATCAACTTGGAGAGACTCAGAGGAACCAAGAATCAGAGGTGCGCATGGAGCGCTCATGGAAAGGAAAACTTGAGAAGGGCCTTAGAATCAAACCATAGAAAAGCCAACTTTAGCTGGGATGACAGCGTCATGGTGGGCCATTGTCTTTGGCTCGTTTTGGCTAGCCTTTATCCACAACGGGGTCCCAGGGCTGGTGGGAGACTGTCTCTTGGAAGAACCCGGGATGTTGTTGGATGTGTCCATGTCAGATTCCTGAGAGATTAGCTTCAGATGCAGCAGCGGCCTCTCTCCCTTTTGGAGAAAGGAGAAGGCATAGTCCCTGCCTTTGAAGGTAAACTTGACAGCGAACGAAAAAGACCATTTATATTTACTCTCCTTCTGTGTCAACACCATTAACGGTGGTTTTAGAGCTCTCCTTCTTTGAATTGTGGAGGGGGCCAAGTCGGCAAAGATTTGCACAGGATGGCCTTTGCAGAGCATTTGAGATGTTGTTCTAGAGTGTCTCATGACCCCCTCCTTGATAGCGTAGAAGTGGGGCTTGACTATAATGTCTCTCGGAGAGCCATCCTTCCTGGGGGGGCCCAGAGCTCTATGGGCCCTATCCAATTCCAAATTATGTTTTGGAATTTTAGGCAGAAGGTTGGTGATTAAATCCTGAATCGCATCGGTGACGTCTGTGATCACTTCTGGCAGACCTCTGACCCTAAAATTGTATCTTCTCAACCTATTTTCAAGGTTGTCAATTCTAGATAGGGCCGTGTCCAGTTGGTCCTGAAGAGTGCTGATAAGGTCAGAATTTTGGTTAGATATTGCTGCAGTGGTATCAAGTTTATGTTCGATCGCCTCCACTCTGACCCCCAGCATTTGGAAATCTGTTTTGATTTCCCCTGTTATTGTGGCCACTCTGTTGGCTAAGCCCCTTTCCAATAGGGAGGAGAATTTCTGGTAGAGGTCCTCTACTTTGAGGGATAGCCCTTGAATAGGGGTGTCTGGGGATTGCAGGGTTGGGTTGTTAGGCCCCAGGGGAGGAGACAAATATTCCCCCTGGATGCGACCTGCAGATTTCCCCCATGAGCTCCGGGGGTGAAGGTCAGGGTAGCAGGGGAGAGCACTTGCCTGTGGTCCGGGCAGTTGAGGCTGCTGGGGCCCTCTGTGCTTTGTGCCTCGTTGATCCCTGTAGCACCAGCCGGAGTGGTGGCCATCTTGGTACACCCGTGCTGTGAGGCTGCAGTGAAGAGTGGGCCTAAATCCTTTTTAGCGGCTGGACAGCCATGCAGGGGGGCTGCTGTCTTGTCTGGGGGTCGGGATCCCCCCACCTGGTCAGTCTCTGAGGGATTGTGGAGTGAGGGCAGGTTCCGTTGTCGGTTGGTGGCACGAAGCTCCCAGCTCAAGCAGCCACGCTGAGACTCTCGTGCATGCGCACTAAAGTTACATTTTTTCAATCCATGATGTCGACCCTGAACCCCCTGCTGGAGGGAACTTCCATTCTAGGAGGGGGCTCTAATGTGGCATTTGACCAAGGGCTGGGTAAATCCAATCCTTCCAAAGCTCTTCTGACCCGACCTACCAAGGTCAGCCTTAAAATAGCTAAATTGATCCTTTTCTTCACGGACTAGTGGATGTCTGGCGAGAGCTTTACCCTTCGAAGTGAGACTTCACCCACTACTCCGGCCTTTACCAATCCTATGCATGGATTGATCACATGCTGATTTCCACAAATCATCTACCTAATGTTTCCAGATCCCAAATTATAGAATCAGCCTTATCAGACCATTCAATGGTGTCCATGTCAATCCTTAACAATTCCCCTCATCACAGACGTTCTCACTGGAGGCTTAATGAATCCATTATATCAGACCCTATATAAATTGCAAAGATTAATAAAGTTCTCCTCAAATATTTCAAACTGAACAATGTAGGAAATATTTCTGCTGAGACGTTATGGGCGGCCCATAAGGCCACCATAAGGGGGAAGAAAATCCAAATTGCCACTCAAATCAAAGAAGAGAGCTGACATTACTAGATTGGAACAAAACTACACATCCCTCAGAGCCCCCAAGAAAAAGGACCCCTCAGGAGTATCTCAACTAGATGCAGCTAGATTGGAGCTTAATCTAGCCCTGACAGCATGGGCTGAGAAACAAATCCGCTGGTGTGGTGTTAAATTCTACACCCAAAAGGACAAAATAGGCTCCATGTTGGCCTCTAAGCTTTCTTCTAGGTTGAGGGTCCACTCACTAACTAAGATCCAAATCCAAGGACAGAACCCTATAGCTGATCCTTCTAAAATCCTGACAGCTTTCAGCGACTTTTATTATAAGCTATACAGTGCCCCCGCTCAGGGCAATAGAGATTCAGTGTCTCGGTTTTTTCACGGACCTCCCTATCCCCTCACTCTGAGTCAAACACAAAACTCTTCTTGAGGTAACTAACACTGAAAAGGAGATTCTGGAGGTCATTGGGAACCTGAAACGAGGTTCAGCGCCTGGCCCGGATGGCCTGTCAGTCCTTTATTACAAAGCCTTTGCAATTACCTTTGCTCCATATATGGCCAAGTTCTTTAATGCTAAAATGAAGGGAGACCCCCTTAGATCCTCCTCTCAACACAGCATACATTACTGTAATCCCCAAACCAGATAAGAACCTGGAGGAAGTGAGTAACTATAGACGAATCTTCCTCATTAATAGTGATTTAAAAATCCTTACAAAAATCCTAGCTAACCAGCTGGCATCTTTCATTAGCTCATATATTCATAAGGACCAGGTGGGCTATATTCCGGATCGGCAAGGTCCAGACCAAATCTGGAGAGCCATAGATATCATATCCTCACTACAATCCAACTAGTCAGGAGGTACCAAACATCAGTGAATGCTGTTATTTCTTGATTTATAGAAAGCATTTGATTCTGTGTCATGGCCATACATCTTAACGTTGCTGGAACACTGGGGATTTCACCGACGTTTTCTGGGAACCATGCAGGCTCTTTATTCTCACCCCAGGGCCCTTATACACTTACAAGGATTCTATTCCTCTCCCATTAACATCGCTAGAGGCACGAGACAGGGTTGTCAATTATCCCCACTCATTTTTGCCATTGCTATTGAAACGCTTGCAATTGTAATGCGAGAAAACCCCAACATTATAGGGGTCTCATGTGGACCCCAAACCCACAAGTGTGGTCTTTTCGCGGATGACCTCCTATTATTTATCACTTCTCCAGTAACCTTCCTCCCTAACCTAAGCCAAACCCTAGATGCCTTTGCGAACATATCGGGCCTCCAGGTCAATTATACTAAGTCCCATGCGCTTATCTCCCTCTCCCCTGAGACCGTCTCCCTCCTGAAACAGTCCTTCCATTTCAAATGGAGTGACGCTATCATTAAATATTTGGGCATATCCCTCACATCCAAGATTGAACAGCTTTATTCCAGTAACTATCTGCCTATGTACCACAAACTTGAACAAGACCTGAAGTTGTGGTCTAAACAGGATCTTGCATGGCTAGGGAGAATAAACTCCGTCAAAATGACATTATTGCCTAGGCTACTATACCTGTTCCGCTCCCTCCCCATCCCAGTTAGAAGGGACCACCTCAGGTCTTTCCAAAGCAAATTACTCAAATTTATTTGGGGAGGCTCCAGATATAGGATCCAACAACAGACCCTCTACCTCCCTCAGTTACACAGATACTACCTGGCTGATAGATTAGCTCAGCTTTCTACAATATACTCTAGGTTTGAAAAACCCGGAAAGGGTCCAAATCGAATGCCAGGGGGTACCTCACCACACACTGGACTTCCTCCTCTGGAGCTCTCCCAAAACTCACCCTCCAATCATATTCCCCACACTCTCACACTCTTTGGTCTTATGGGATAACCTGAGAAATAATCCCTGGTCTCTGAAATGCACCCCTTAGCACACATTTTTAATAATCCAGATTTTCCTCCAGGAGTGGATATTAGAGCTTTTCAATGGTGGTTGGACAAAGGGCTGTACCAGATTGCACAATTCTACATGTCAGTGGGGCCACTTACATTGGCCCAGTGTGTCAGTAAATTTTAACTTCCGAACTCGGAATGGTTTAGATTGGAGCAAATTTCACATTTTCATCACAGCATTTGGAAAGATAAACCCAATCCCCCTAGTTTTACAGCCTATGAGATTTGGTGTGGCCAAGCCATGGAGCAGAGAGGTGGCATCTAAGTCCCCTACACGTCACTTTCCCTTCCTGTAAACAAATCTCCTTATATGTTAGCATGGGAAGAGGACCTTCAAATACAATGGGACCTAGCGACCTGGCAAGCAGCATGTGCTTCTTCCTTCAAAGGCATCCTCAACACATTCCTAATGAAGGCTAACTTGAAAGTGTTAACTCGCTGGTACATGACTCCCTCCAGACTGGCAGCAATCTATTCCATGGCAGACCCCCTATGCTTCAGGGGCTGCCACTTAACGGACACATTAGTTCAAATATGGTGGGAATGCCCAAGAATTCGATTAATTTGGAGGAAAATGTTTAACCTTTTATGGAAGGTCAAGGATAGTGAGATAACCAGGTCCCCGGAGATTGCCCTGATGAATTCACATATCCCAAAGATTCCCAAACATAAACAAAGGTTAATACACTTTATCTTTCTCGGGGCTAAACTGAACATAGCCAGGGCATGCAAACAACAACCAATTTCCATAGCAGCAGCTAAACAGAAAATGTCATGGGTTATGGCCCAAGAAAAACTAGCTAGTATTTTGCCAGGCTCAGTCCATAAATTTGAAACAATCTGGGCACCTTGGGCTCACTATGTAGGAACTATGTAGGAATCTCTATTATTCCTGGCGTTGAGTCACCCCGATGCTCAAACACTACTGCCGGGGAATTACCCCTCCCTCTCTTCTATCCTCCTTCTTTCTTTTCCTTTCTTTTTTTCCTCTCTCATCTTTTCTTCCTTTTTTCTGCTACCTTAAGGTTTATATTGATGTGACCACCCACTCTACCCGCTAAGGACACGGTTTTCTGGACATCTGCAGGGTAGAAGTGCTGCATCAAGTTGAGCCTTTGTACCATTTAGACCAAGGTATTCAAATATGCTTTAACTCAATCTCAGTAAGCGTCTACCTACATCAGTGGAGTTTGCTTGGTAGGGTGGAGCGTGGATGGGGGACTCTCTCCATGGCACAGCTTTTTCCCATAGGGGGTGCCAGGGGTTGAGGGAGCCTTCACCATCCATCTCTGCTCCTATTCCTGGGATTTGTCTCCAGTTCTTAAAGAGCTCCTCTTACTGTTTAGATTGTCTTCTGGGATAGACCCCAGAACTAATACTCTTGTTGTTATCAGATTTTGTATATGGTGGCCTTCAGCCTATCATCATTGCTAGTTCAACCAGTTCAAGCCCTCATTATGCTCTTTATATATCCTTGTACCCTATTTGACTCTTAGTCATTTATGATTAACATATGCTATGTATATCTTAAGCTTTTGAAAATAAAAAATCTTTGAAAGAAAAAAAAAGCTGATAATTGGCTTCTGTTTACTTCCATGATCAGCTGTCATTGGCTGACAGCTGATCACGTGGTAAAGGGCTGTGATTGGCCCTTTACTCTGCTCAGTGATCAGTCCCAAGAACTCGGCAATCACAGAGCACGCAACACACGATCCCCTTGGTCATGCAAGAGGCACGAGAATGAGAGGACGCACATGGATGCCCTCCCGGCATTTGAGGTCCGCGCTGTAGCCATCTTTCGGTTATAGTGCAGACATCAAGTGGTTAAAGAGAACAAGAAGCCACGTGTGTGCATTTGTGTTCTGCAGCAGAAGTTTC
>BLSH010480429.1:0-10495 GCA_018402905.1 Glandirana rugosa
CACGGGGCAAGGATTGGTTTCAGAAGCTAAATCAATCAAGTCACTCAATGCACAAACATCTTTGAATAAACAGGGAGAGGGAGGAGACTCACCAACTGCAGACTCTTAGATTACGCACAAACTTATTAACGTCCAAAATGGTATTAAACTGATCAAAATGGTTAGTTGGGCAGAAATTCAACCCCTTAGATAAGAGGGACATCTCTGCACTATCCAGAGAATGTTGTGATAGGTTTATGACATTAGTGATCACTCTTGGATCCGACCCCGAAGTGGATACCGGTTGCTGCTAGCGCCGCTGACGCTTCTTCCCTCCTCTCCTTGATTTCTTGTGGGTTTCTTCTTTTTCTTTTTGTTGTGGCTCCGAACATCCCGGTTAAAAGGCTGAGTACTTGTGGAATGATCACCTCTGCCCAATCGATTAGATGTGTCAGGTGGGGAATCAGAAGCTATAAGAGCAAAAGTGTCATTGATGACTTCATTACCTGGATCAGAAAAGCTAACTCGCTTTTTTTTTAATTCTTCCTTGATCGACCAGCGACAACGTTTTTTTTTTCCAAATATAGACACTGTTGTTTTCGTAATCTGTCAGGTCTCTGGTCATCTTTTCCTTTTTTTCTGGAGAATACATCTTTCTCCAATTTGTCAAGTGTTTTGTTCAGGTGGTTGTCAAATTCAGAAAATTTACTATGACCCTGTAAATCTGAAAGTTCTTTTTGAATGGTAGACATATCATTTTGCAGTTGCTCCAGGTCTTTTATCTTAGAGCTCACTATGATCCGCACTAGTTGTAGGGAGTAGGCGGACAGAGCATCCGTTATTGTCCTGAAGATCAAAGGTAGGAAATATCCTTATACGTAAGCCCCGTGGAATGTGAGTGTGTGGATGTCCCAGTAAGCCCTTATCTCCCTGACCATCAGATGTTCTTATTTCCGGAACGATCTTTGTAGGGAAATCCTGTTGTCATCTGACAATTGTAATGTGTGTGCACTTGGGCCTAAGCGGAGTTCTGCTAAAGCCAGGTCCTGAATTAGTAGGGACAGGTGTAGCTATAGATTCATCCATAGTATCCGAAGGGAAAAACAACAACAACAAAGTTGTAAAACAGGTGATGATGGAGTATTTCACTGAGCAGATATGAGATGCATACAGTCCAGAAAGGGAAGCAAAATAATACCCGCTCAAAGTGATGGCTCCATGTATATTCACCTCCCCCAAGGATATAGATGCTGGTTCAGTATGCAGATGCCATAAAGTAGAAATGAAAGTCCGGATGGCCGCACTCCAATGAGGATGCTTTTATTGAAAAATTAGTCCATAGAAAAAATGGGTACAGAGGACAGACAGCTTACGCGTTTCACACCGCTTGTCGATGATTAATCATAGCTAAACACTTGTCAAAAAAAAACAATGCTGCACAGGTTGAAGGAGAGGGGGTTCAGCCTGTCAGTGCTCAGACCATATGCCACACACTGCATCAAATTGGTCTGTATTGCTGTCATCCCAGAAGGAAGTCTCTTCTAAAGATGATGCACAAGAAAGTTTGCAGTTTGCTGAAGACAAGCAGACTAAGGACATGGATTACTGGAAGCATGTCTGTAGTCTGATGAGACCAAGATAAAGTTATTAGGTTCAGATGGTGTCAAGCGTCTGTGGCGGCAACCAGGTGAGGAGTACAAAAACAAGTGTGGCTTGCCTACATTCAAGCATGGTGGTGGGAGTGTCATGGTCTGGGGCTGCATGAGTGCTGCTGGCACTGGGGAGCTACAGTTCATTGAGGTAACCTTGTACTGTGACATACTGAAGCAGAGCATGATCCCCTCCCTTCGGAGACTGGGCCACAGGGCAGTATTCCAACATGATAACGACCTCAAACACACCTCCAAAATGACCATTGTCTTGTTAAAGAAGCTGAGGGTAAAGGTGATGGACTGGCCAAGCATGTCTCCCAACCTAAACCCTATTGAGCATCTGTGGGGCATCCTCAAACAGAAGGATGGAGGAGCACAAGTTCTCTAACATCCACCAGCTCCATGATGTCATCATGGGGGAGTGGAAGAGGACTCCAGTGGCAACCTGTGAAGCTCTGGTAAACTCCATACCCAAGAGGGTTAAGACAGTGCTGGAAAATAATAGTGGCCACACAAAATATTGACACCTTGGGCCCAATTTGGACATTTTCAATTAGGGGTGTACAGAAGTTTAGACATTAATGGCTGTGCGTTGTGTTATTTTGTGAGGACAGCAAATTTACACTGTTATACAAGCTGTACACTCACTACTTTACATTGTAGCAAAGTTTCAATTATTCAGTGTTTTCACATGAAAAGATATAATAAAATATTTACAAAACTGTGAGGGGTGTACTCACTTTTGTGAGATACTATATATATTTTAACCTTATTTTCATGTAATGAGCTAAACAAATGTTCTACGGAATTCAGTTTTGTCAACATTTACAAAATTGTTCTTGTGTTCATTGAGATATTGATTAACCACTTACCAACCGGAAGGTTTTCCAGCTTTAGGACCAGAGCACTTTTTGCGATTCGGCGCTGCGTCGCTTTAACTGACAATTGCGCGGTCGTGCGACGTTGCACCCAAACAAAATTTGCGTCCTTTTTCCCCCACAAATAGAGCTTTCTTTTGGTGGTATTTAATCGCCACTGCGTCATTTCTGATCGCCGCTATATACAAAAGAAGAGCGACCATTTTGCAAAAAAACCCAAATTTCTTACTTTTTGCTAAAATTCAAATCAAAAAAAATATAAAAAAACTTTTTTTTTCACCATTTTTGGCCGATTTATAAAATTCCTCATATTTGTGATAAAAAAAATCGCAATCGGCGTTTATTGATTGGTTTGCGCAAAAGTGGCCGCGTTTACGGATGGTGAGAATTCATTTCTGGGGTTTTTATTTTATTTATTTTTTACTAGTAATGGCGGCGATCTGTGATTTTTAGTGGTACTGCGATATTGCAGCGGACATGTCGGACATTTTTGACACTTTTTTGGGACCAATAACATTTATACAGTGATCAGAAATTTAAATGTCCACTGATTACTGTATAAATGTCATTGGCAGTGAAGGGGTTAACCTGGGGGGGAAGAGCTAGGGGTTAACTGTGTTCCCTGGGTGTGTTCTTACTGTGGGGGGGCTGGGCTAACATGGGTATGAGAGATCTAACTGATCCCAGTGACAGGGATCAGTAGATCTCCTATGCCCCTACTAACAGAGCGGGGAACCGCCGTGTTTACATCGGCGGTTCCCCGTTCTTTCCCTGTAGCCACTCCTCAGGAGTGCGGCGGGTGCGCCCCCTGGTGGCTGATTGCAGATCGCCGCTTATTTACGGCGATTCGCGCTCAGCATCCAGACTGCCGCCGTGAAAACACGGCGCACGGTCGGGAACCAGTTAAAATCTTACTTTTCAAAAGGGGTGTACTAATTTATGCTGAGCACTGTACTGTATATATATATATATATATATATATATATTGTGGGAGATTAGCTCGTGAGGATCACCTTTCCTGGGAAAAAGGCAACATTCAGGCAAATTTTCTTAAAAGTCTGCTGCCAATTTGCCAGTTTTATTAGTAAGGTTGCAAGCCAAATAAACAAACAAAATATGAAAACAAATCCTTGCCATCCGACACTAAGCTATACAGAACAGGTACCTCCCTATATGGTGGCAGGCTCATCCCAGACATCCCCATAACAGAAGCAAACCTTTCATTAGAGTTCTTAGAGCAACCAATTCCCAATGTATAGGTCTCTCAGTGTAGTGTTTCTGAGTCCCAGGCCAATGCAACACTGCTCTCCTCCTGGTCATTTAACCACACCTGAGACTGGACCGGAAAACCCAGCTCTGCTTCAGTCCAATCCGAGGTGATGGATAGCGTCTGTCTATCACTTCGCCTCGCATACCGTCACATATCCCCCCCTCTTCTCAAGCCCCTGTGGTTGAGCAACTGTCCCAACCATACAGTGAGCCCGGGAAAGGGCATCCGCATTGTTTTGTAGCTTTCCCACTCTATGCTCTAATGTAAACTTAAAGGGCTGTAAAGCGAGGAACCACCTTGTCACCCGACTATTCTTTTCCCTGTTGTCACACATCCACTTCAAGGGGGCATGGTCGGTGACTAGCCTGAATGGTCTTCCCAACAAATAATACTTCAGGGCATCTAAGGCCCATTTGATAGCAAGACGCTCTTTCTCTACGATAGTGTAATTTTTTTCATGCCTGTTCAGCTTGCGGCTCAGGTATTCAACCGGGTGCTCCTACCCGAATCTGATCTGGGACAGTACCGCCCCTAGACCCACATCAGAGGCATCGGTCTGCACACAAAACTCCCTTGAGAAATCCAGGGTCATAAGCACTGGTTGTGCACAAAGGGCTTGCTTTAACCTTTGGAACCCCTTTTCGGTCTCAGGATTCCACTTCAGCATGACTGACCTTCTACCCTTCATCAGGTCTGTTAGAGGGATGGCAATGATGGCGAAGTTGGCTATGAAATGCTTGTAGTACCCCATGATCTCCAGGAATGACCCTTGAGGGGTAGAAAAGGCAGTCCTCTGCTTTGCTGTCTCTGTTAGGGGTATCTGCCAATAGCCCTTAGTTAGGTCTAGGGTTGTTATGTACTGGTCCCCTCCCAACCGGTCTATAAGTTTGTCAACACGAGGCATCGGTTATGCACCAAACTTGGACACACTATTCAACTTTCTAAAGTCATTACAGAACCTGATAGTGCCATCGTGCTTCGGGACCAGCACTATGGGGCTCAACCAGTCACTGGGACTCCTCTATTACATATAACTCTAACATGGTTTTGATTTCTTTTGCCACAGTCTCGCACCTATCCTTGGGGATTCTATAGGGCTTCACATTTATGCGAACACCTGGTTCCGTGATTATGTCATGCTGGATCACTGAGGTCAGCCCGGGTAAAGGGGAGAAAAAAGTCTCTATTTTTACTCACAAATTCTTTAACGTCATTTTGTTGTGCTACAGACAAGGACTCAGTTATGGGGACATCAGGTGTCATTGGTACCCTGTCCTTTTGAGGAGGGGAGACAGTCAGTAAACTCTCTCTGTCCTTCCATTGTTTTAAGAGATTAACATAGTAAATTTGCTCAGATTTTATTTTCCTTGGCTGGTAAACTTTGTAGTTCACCTCCCCTACCCTTTCCCTAACCTCAAAGGGACCCTGCCATTTGGCGAGGAATTTACTTTCAACGGGGGGACCAGTACGAGGACTCTGTCCCCAGGGTCTTGGCACCCATATTATAAACCCTTCTCTGGGCTTCCTGGGCTTGCTCGATATGTTCACGTACCAGGGGCAGGACAGCTGCGATTCAATCCTGCGTCAAGGAGATATGCTCTATGACGCTTCTATACGGGGTGGCCTCTCCTTCCCACATTTCTTGTGCGACATCTAGCAGCCACCTGGGATGTCTACCATACAAGAGTTCAAATGGGGAATAACCCGTAGATGCCTGTGGAACCTCTCGCATGGCAAACATGAGACATGGTAGCAAAAAATCCCAATTTCTCCCATCTTTGTCGACCACCTTTTTCAACATACTTTTGAGGGTTTTATTATATCTCTCCATAAGTCCATCCGTTTGGGGGTGGTAGACAGAGGTACGAAGATGGGAGATCTTGTATAACTTGCACAGTTCCTTAGTAACCCTGAACATGAACGGGGTGCCCTGGTCTGTTAAGAACTCTTTTGGGATCCCTACATGACTAAATACCTGGACCAATCCCTTGGCGATAGTCTTAGTGGAGGTATTCTGCAAGGGTATGGCTTCAGAATTGCGTGTCACGTAGTCCAGTATTACCAGAATGTGCTGGTGGCCCTGGGCAGACTTTACTATTGGCCCCACCAGATCTATGCCAATTCTCTCAAAAAGCACTTCAATTATGGGTAGGGGAACAAGCCGACTGTGGAAATGGGGTGATGGTGCAGACATTTGACACTCGGTGCACGACTCCCAGTACTCTCTGACATCTGCATACAGCCCGGGCCAGAAAAATCTCTGAGTTATTCTCTCCCTGGTCTTCTCCATACCCAGATGTTACACCATTATATGACCATGGGCCAAGTCTAGCACCATCCTGCGGTAGGGTTTGGGAACCACCAGCTGTTCTACCTCGTCCTCACTGTGTTTTACCACCGGATACAGCAAATTGTTTTTAAGAGTCATGCAGGGTAAAAACACCCCCCAATTAGGTTCCACAGTTTCCCCATCCATCATCTTAACATTCTCTCTGGCTCTAATGAGGGTGTCATCTCGTAATTGCTCTGTAAAAAAATCCTCCCTCCTGACCTCTAAGTCAGGTGTCACATTCCGTCCAATCCCACTATTAGAGATGTCCTCTTGTTCGGTAAACTCAAGCTGAGAGCTATCTTCCAGGTCTCTGGCTCCCCAGCCATTACAGGAAAAGGAAGAGGGTCTCCTCCTTCCTCAGTCCTGCCAACAGTCTCCCCTTCCAGTCGGCAAAAAGGGTCTGGTGAGAGTTCCCATGTTTCTCCAGTAGGGGAGCTCTATCCTCCAGACTCCCTGTGCCTTCCCATACCTCCAAAAATGGGTAAAATCTCTCCCTACTAGGAACTCATGAAGCAGGGAAGGTACAACCCTCACTGAATGTGTCACCCTGCCCCAAGAGGTGTCTATCTCAACCACCGCAGTCTGGTAGTCCCGAGTGTCACCATGGATGCAAATGACCCCAAATGTGCTAGGGTGTAATTTTGCAGGATTTACACAATTGCTGTTGACTAAAGTGACAACACTACCAGAATCAAGCAGTGCAGTGACTGGCTTCCCATCAACAAAAATCACACACATTTGCCTTTCCATATGACCCTTACGTGATGCAGTACATGCGACCTATGCAAAAAGAGATATGCGTCTTTTCATATAAGCATTTTCACACTGCATTGGTTCATCATTTAGCGTACAGTTTGCAGCAATATTCCCAATGCATGACATCGGCAGCACTATATGTGCTCTATATCTAGTCCTCTAAAAGGTCCCCAAGACCTTCCTGGCTTCTTTGGCCAGTCTCCAGGTCTAGAGTCCATAGTCTCTTTAGCCGTAGCAGTCTTATCAAACTTCCCCATGCCCTTGAACTCTGGAACAGTCTTACAGGGTCTGCCAGGTGATCTTTCCCCCCTAGATATATTGGAGTGGGGCACAGACAGGTGCAACAAGTCCTCAGCAGCACTGCATCTCTCCATGAGGTCCACCAATTGATTTGCCATTTTGGGGTCCCCGTGGCTGACCCACTTCCTCAAAGTAGCAAAGTAGCAGGGAGTGCACACAGATACTGGTCCGCGACCACACGCTCCATTATCTGAGGACCTGGCAAAGTCTCTGGCTGTAACCACTTCCTCGTGAGATGGATCATGTCAAACATTTGGAAGCAGGGTGGCAGGTCCAATGATGCAACCGTTGAGCCCAGACTGCCATGCTGACGCCCAGGCATGCGTGTATCTGCGTTTTTAGAAACTCATAGTCCTGGGCCTTATCAGGTTCCAAATCAAAATAGGTCTTCTGGGGCTCACCTGTCAGGAAAAGGTGCTAGTAGTCTCAACCATTGTCCTTTTTGCCATCCTTCCCGCACAGCGACTCTTTCAAAAGCTGTGTGGTACGCCTCCACGTCATCTGCAGGTGTCATCTTCTGCAGGTGGTAAGAGGCAGGTACCAACTTGCGACATGGGAGCAACACACTGCCAGAGGGACTCAACCCAAGGCGACCATATAAAGAATCTCAGGCTAAGCAGAGAACCCATATAAGGCACATGAAGTCTCAGAGGTTTTCAGACCAATTAGCAGGTGAACACTTAAATTTTGCATTAAACCCCAGCTGAGCAGCAGGCTTAAAATCAATGGAATCTAGCTGGGCAGTATGTACAAAGTCATTAAAACCCAGCTGGGTGGCAGGCAGAGAATTAATAAGAACAGTCTGGTCATTGGGCAGAGGATTAGAGGCAGGCTGGACATCAAGCACTGGATCAGAGGCAGGGGCAGGCTAGTCATCATGCAGTGGACCATCAAAGGCAGACTGGTCATGAAGCAGCAAACCACCAGAGGCAGGCAGGTTGTTGAGCACCGGATCACCAGAGGCAGGCAGGTTGTCAGGCACAGGAACATCAGAGGCAGGCAGGTCATCGGGCACAGGATCATTACAGACAGGCAGGCTGTCAGGCACAGGACCACCAGAGGCAGATGGGTCATCTGGCATGGGATCAGAGGTGAGTTGACCATCAAGCAAAGGACCATCAAGCTGGACATGTGGATCATCAGAGGCAGGCGGATCATCAATCACAGAACCATCAGAAGCAGGCAGGCTGGCGAGCACAGGACCCCCAGAGGCAGGTGGATCATCAGGCATGGATCCACAAGGCTGGGCATCAGGAACAGGACAACCAGGCTGAGCATCAGGCAAAGGAGTATCAAAGACAGGCTAGCAGAGGACAGCAGGGCATCAGCGGCAATATTGGCAGAGGACAGCAGGGCACCAACAGCTGTCTTGGCAGTAGACAGCAGGGCACCAATGGCAGGCTTGGCAGTAGACAGCAGGGCACCAGCTACAGGCTTGGCAATGGACAGCAGGGTACCAGCGGCAGGCTTGGCAGCAGACAGCAGGGCACCAACAGCAGGCTTGGCAGCAGACAGCAGGGCACCAGCAGCAAGCCTAACCCCATCACCAAACGGCATGGAGGCAAACTAGACCCCATCAGCAGGCAGAATGGAGGAGGACTGGACCCCATCAGCAGGCAGCCTGGAATAGGACTGGACCTCATCAGCAGGCAGCAGACCATCAGGCTGGGCAATGCTCAGGGGATAAGTGAGGTCAGGTTGATTAGCAAGCAAAGAGTCTATGGAGCCAAACTGGACAGTGGACAGGGTACCAGTAATGTCAGGCTGGATAGCTAGTGACATATCATTGAAGTTAAGCTGGGTCACTGGAACACAGGATGGATGCAGGGTTGCTTGAAGAAAAGGACGAGGGCCCCACTTGGCTGAATGAGGCAGTCTGTCGAAAGGATGGATGGAACTTCTTCAGGTTTGAACAAAGGCAACTGCAGTAGAGTGAGACCAAGTTATTTAAAGTCCTGAATATGAAAAAGTTGAAGACTCAGACGGCATGGGCTGAACTGGTGTAACGGGCATGGTGGCAGGCTTGACCGGAATAACTGGTGTGGATGCAGACTGAAGCAGATCAGCTGGCATGGAGGCAGACTGTAGCAGATCAGCTGACGTGGAGGCAGACTGGACTGGAGCAGATCAGCTGGCATGGAGACAGGAGTGGATAGTGGCCAAGTTGTGCAAGTTAGAAAAAACTTCCCTTTCTTCTTGGGTTTAGTCACTAAAGTTCTGGATGTTTTTGCAGGGCTGTGAGCAGCTGATTGAACAGTGAAAAAGAGGGTGTAGTTGCAAAGGAGGATTTCTGAGGGGTTGCCATGGGCAATGGAGTTCAATGGTTGGGCATAGTTGGGCACTCCTGATGAGTGCCTGTAACACCCTCTTAGTGCTATTAATCCCTACTGCACCGGACGATTATGACATGGGGGGACATCTGAGGAGAAAGATTTTGGCGAAAAGAGGGCTGTTCAATAGAGCAAGCTAGAGCTGGACAGATTTCCTAAAAGGTCTCAAGAAGCTGAAATGGGAGCACTTTGGTGTAAAAGATTTTATCAAAGGATATCCCAACATAGAAAGTCACAGCAAAACAGCAAGGCAATACTAGGGAGATACAGTGCCTTGAAAAAGTATTCATACCCCTTGAAATTTTCCACATTTTGTCATGTTACAACCAAAAATGTAAATGTATTTTATTGGGATTTTATGTAATAGACCAACATAAAGTGACACATACAGTAATTGTGAAGTGGAAGGAAAATGATAAATGGTTTTCACTTTTTTTTCTTTTTACAAATATGTGAAAAGTGTGGCGTGCATTTGTATTCAGCCCCCCTGAGTCAATACTTTGTAGAACCGCCTTTCCCTGCAATTACAGCTGCAAGTCTTTTTGGGGATGTCTCTACCAGCTTTGCACATCTAGAGAGTGACATTTTTGCCCATTCTTCTTCGCAAAATAGCTCAATTTCTGTCAGATTGGATGGAGAATGTCTGTGGACAGCAATTTTCAAGTCTTGCCACAGATTCTCAATTGGATTTAGGTCTGGACTTTGACTGGACCATTCTAACACATGAATATGCTTTGATATAAACCATTCTATTGTAGCTCTGGTTGTATGTTTAGAGTCGTTGTCCTGCTGGATGGTGAACCTCTGACCCAGCCTCAAGTCTTTTGCAGACTCTAACAGGTTTTATTCTAAGATTGCCCTGTATTTGGCTCCATCCATCTTCCCATCAACTCTGACCAGCTTCCCTGTCCCTGCTGAAGAAAACTCCGAAAAGAAGTCGTCCCTGTCCCTTCGACCAGTCTCAACTACCCTTCTACCTACCTCGGTTTATGTCCCGT
>BLSH010480446.1:7475-23703 GCA_018402905.1 Glandirana rugosa
CCTCTCCAAGGACGACGAAAACACTCCCTTTAGAACAATAATCTGTCCCTCACAAAAGCAGCAGGAACCTCTCCCTATAGCACTATTAGATGATTTTAGAACAATAATATGTCTCTCACAAGAGTAGCAGGAACCTCTCCGTATAGCACTATGAGTTGATTTTAGAACAATAATCTATCCCTCACAGGAGCTGCAGGAACCTCTCCCTATAGCACTATGAGATGATTTTAGAACAATAATCTGTCCCTTACAGGGGCAGCAGGAATCTCTCCCTGTAGCACTATGGTGAGATGATTTTAGAACAATAATCTGTCCCTCACAGGAGCCGCAGAAACCTCTCTCTATAGCACTATTATGAGTGATTTTAGAACAATAATCTGTCCCTCACAGGAGCAGCAGGAACCTCTCCCTATAGCACTATGAGATGATTTTAGAACAATAATCTGTCCCTCACAGGAGCAGCAGGAACCTCTCCCTATAGCACTATGAGATGATTTTAGAACAATAATCTGTCCCTCACAGCACCAGTAAATTGTACCTAGTCCAGTATCAGATGGTTTTAGAACGCTAATCTTTTGCCTCACAGTACTACCAGGAACCTGTCTGTAATGCAGAATGAGATGATATTAGATCGGTAATCTATCCCTCACAGCACTAGTAAACTGTACCTAGTCCAGTATCAGATGGTTTTAGAATGCTAAGCTATCCCCTCACAGCACAGCCAGGAACCTGTCTGTAATGCAGGTTGAGATCATATTAGATCGGTAATCTATCCCTCACAGCACTAGTAAACTGTACCTAGTGCAGTGTCAGATGGTTTTAGAATGCTAAGCTTTCCCCTCACAGCACCGCCAGGAACCTGTCTGTAATACAGGATGAGATCATATTAGATTGGTAATCTATCCCTCACAGCGCCGGTAGCATGCTCTCCCTACACTAGCCTGAGATGATGTGACACGCGGCATACATGACTTCAGCTCATATAGAGGCTGGGTCACATGATGCACTGGCCAATCACAGCCATGCCAATAGTAGTCATGGCTGTGATGGCTTCTAAGGGCAAACAAGTGAAACACTTGTTGATTGGCTGCCATGCAGCTATTCAACAGGCACCAAAAATAGTCTGGGTCACATGATGCACTGGCCAATCACAGCCATGCCATTAGTAGTCATGGCTGTGATGGCTTCTAAGGGTAAACGACTGAAATGCTTGTTGATTGGCTGCCCTGCAGCTATAGAATAGTCGCGAAAAATAACCGAATATCGAACCCTAATCCGGACTTTTTTCAAATGTCCGGGTTTGGTGCACGGACACCCCAAAGTCCGGTACGAACCCAAACTTTACAGCCCGGATTTGCTCAACTCTAGTCACATCATCTCATACTAGTGTT
The DNA here is from genome assembly GCA_018402905.1 of Glandirana rugosa. NCBI lineage: Eukaryota > Metazoa > Chordata > Amphibia > Anura > Ranidae > Glandirana > Glandirana rugosa. Next base: position 8,867 of record BLSH010480446.1, read on the forward strand.
GGGAGAGGATGCTGCTGCTGCTGTGAGGGACAGATTAGCTTTAGAAATTCATTTCAGACTAGTCTAGGGAGAGGATGCTGCTGCTGTGAGGGACAGATTAGCTTTAGAAAATCATCTCATACTAGTGTAGTGAGAGGATGCTGCTGCTGCTGCTGTGAGGTACAGATTAGCTTTAGAAAATCTGTTAAAAACAGCGATTTATTGGTGGGTGGGTGCTAGAGGAGATTTTTGTTTGCTAGAGTACATTTTGTTTGCTAAGCAAAGTGCCTCATATAAAACCTAGCAATTTTTCTGTTTGTTAGGTGTGCGTTTTCAGCCATTTTTGCAAGTGCAGTGCACTTGCAACTGCTTGTGTGTCAGGGACACTACTTTAATCGTGTTCTGTTAGTTCAGTTGACAACTAGAGTTGAGCGAACACCTGGATGTTCGGGTTTGGCGGGCTCGGCCGAACTTCGCGAAAACGTTCCGGTTTGGTACCGAACGTTACCCGAACTTGACCCCGGACCCTGAACCCCCTTGAAGTCAATGGGGACCCAAACTTTTCGGCACAAAAATGGTTGTAAAAAAGTCCTGGAAAGTGCTAGAGGGCTGCAAAAGGAAGAAAAATGGGAGATATTATTAGATCTGCAATCTGTCCCTCAAAGCAGTAGTAATCTCTACCTAGTCCAGTATCAGATCGTTCTGTAATCAGATCGTTCTGTAATGCAGGATGAGAGATCCTTCTGTAATCAGATCGTTCTTTAATGCAGGATGAGATGTTATTAGATTTGCAATCTGTCCCTCAAAGCAGTAGTAGTAATCTCTACCTAGTTATTCGATCTGCAATCTGTCCCTCACAGCAGTAGTAGTAACTCTACCAAGTTATTAGATCTGCAATCTGTCCCTCACAGCGCTGGCAGCATCCTTTCCCTACACTAACCTGAGAGCATGTGACATGCAGCACTGTGACTCCAGCCTCATATAGAGGCTGGGTCACATGATGCACTGGCCAATCACAGCCATGCCATTAGTAGGCATGGCTGTGATGGCTTCTAGGGAAAACCAGTGAAACTCTTGTTGATTGGCTGCCCTGCAGCTATTCAACATGCGTGATAAAATACCAGAACCCAAACCCGGACTTTATCTCAAACGTTCGGGTTCGGGACACGGAAACCCGAAAGTTCGGTACGAACCTGAACTTTACAGTTTGGGTTCGCTCAACTCTATTGGCAACATTTTCGCATATTTAAATACTGCTTTTACATTGCAGTTAGACAAATTAAAAACTTTTTTTTTGTGCAAAATATTACATTTGCAGCCAGCTGGGCATTTCTTGCACAAAATTAAAAGTGCATCTACATTGCTGGTTTAAAATAAAAAAATAATCTAAATACTACATTTGCAGCCAGCGGTGCATTTCTTGCACAAAAATAAAAAGTGTGTCTACATGGCTGGTTTAAAAAATATATATACATATTCTAAATATTACATTTGCGGCCAGTGGTGCTACATAGTACATTTGCACCTTGCTGTGCATTTCCTGCACAAAATTACAAAGTGCGTCTACATTGCCGGTTTAAAAAATAATATAAATTTGTGCTAAATAGGTTGTGGTGCTGCTGGTGCTGCTAGTGTTCGTGGTGTTGGTGAAGCTCCTATTGCAAGGAGAGGACATGGTCAATCTGTGGCTGCTACACGCACAAGTGAAACACCTTCCTCAGGTGCCAGTAGCCGACAGAACCTTCAACATTATATGGTAAGCCCAAATGCCGCTCAACGAATGGTGAGGCCAGAAGAAGTACAGGCGATAGTAGATTGGGGGGCTGACAATGCCTCCAGTTCCTTCACATTGTCTCCAACCCGGTCCCTTGCTGAAAGCTCAGAGTTGGCACCTGAACCTCATGGCCATCTGTCTTTCACCTCAGCCCCTTGTAAATAAGCCAAGCAGTCTGAGCCCCAAGTCATGCAGCAGTCTCTTATGCTTTTTGATGACTCTGCTGGTGTGCTTTCTGTGGGCCATCCACATAGCCCTGCCTCAGAAGTGGAAGACATTGAGTGCACCGATGCCCAACCACTTCTGTTTCAGGATGAGGACATGGAACACCACCGCAGCATGTCTCTGATGATGAAACATAGGTGCCAACTGCTGCTGCTTTCTACAGTGTGCAGACTGACAAGGAGGGCGGTGGTGAAGAGTGGGTGGAAGATGATGTGGAAGATGATGAGGTCCTAGACCCCACATGGAATGAAGGTCATGCGAGTGATGTGTGAAGTTTGGAGGAAGAGGTGGTCGCACAGAGGCTCCAGCACAGCACAAGAGGAAGCAGATTGCAAAAGCGGAGCGACCGTCCCCTAGACAGTACACCTGCTACTACCCACCACACCCCGGTACCTAGCACACCAATGGCAGCTCAAAGGAGTTCCACGGCGTGGCAGTTCTTCAGATAATGTGCTGATGACAAGACACGAGTGGTTAGCACACTGTGTAATCAGAGCCTGAAGCGAGGCATAAATGTTATAAACCTGAGCACAACCTACATGACCAGGCATCTACATGCATAGCACGAGCTGCACTAGAATAAGTACCTCAAAATCCAAGAAAGGTCTCGGCCTCCTCCTGCTTCCTCTTCTGCTGCTGCCTTGGCCTCTTCCTCCACCTCTACAGTGCCAGTGTCACCTGCCACCCAGCAAACAGACGATGTGACAGCAACACCACCATGTCCGCCACTGTCCCCAAGCATTTCCACATGGTCCCATGGAAGCTTACAGCTGTCCATCTCCTAAACACTGGAGAGAAAGAGGAAGTACCCCCCTACCCACTCGTGATCCCTGGCCCTGAATGCCAGCATTTCAAAATTCCTGGCCTTTGAAATGCTGTCATTCCATCTTGTTGACATGGACAGTTTTAAAAACCTGATAGTGGTGGCTGTCCCACAGTATGTGGTTCCCAGCTGCCACTACTTTTCCAGACGAGCCATCCCTTCCCTGCACAAACAAGTCAGGGACAAGATCAAGTGTGCACTGCGCAACGCCATCTGTGGCAAGGTCCACATAACCACTGATACATGGACCAGTAAGCAAGGGACGCTATATCTCACTAACTGCACACTGGGCAGATATAGTGGCGGGTGGGCCTGGGGCGGATAGCAGTTTGATGCATGTCCTTCCACCACCGAGGATTGCAGGGCATTTCTCTTTGCCTTCTCTTGCCTCCTCCTCCTACTCCGCTTCCTCCTCCTCCACCACCTCCTCATCCGATCAGCGTAACACCTTCACCACCAACTTCAGCACATCCAGGGGGAAATGACAGCAGGCTGTTTTAAAACTGATATCTTTGGGGGATAAACCCCACACTGCGCAGGAGCTGTGGATGGGCATTGAACAACAGAACGATGAGTGGTTGTTGCCACTGAGCCTCAAGCCCGGCCTGGTGGTGTGTGATAATGGGCGAAATCTCGTAGCAGCTCTGGGCCTAGCCGGTTTGACGCACATCCCTTGCCTGGCGCATGTGCTTAATTTGGTGGTGCAGAAATTTCTAAAAAACTACCCGGATATGTACGAGCTGCTGCAGAAAGTGCGAGCCGTTCTGTGCGCGCTTTCGGCGTTCTCGCCCTGCTGCTGCTCGCCTGTCTGCGCTGCAGCGGAACTTTGGCCTTCCTGCTCACCGCCTCCTATGCGACATGCCCACAAGGTGGAACTCCCCCTTGCACATGCTGGAGAGACTGTGCGAGCAGCAGCAGGCAATAGTGGAGTTTCAGCTGCAGCATGCAAGGGTCAGTCGCTCTGTGGAACAACACCACTTCACCTCCAACGAGTGGGCCTCCATGCGAGACCTGTGTATCATATTGCAATGTTTCGAGTACTCCACCAACATGGCCGCTGTTCTCAGCGTTACTATCCCACTTCTATGTCTCCTTGAAAAAACACTTCGGGAAATGATGCAAGAAGATGTGGCACAGGAGGAAGAGGAGGAGGAAGAGGGGTCATTTCGACGGTTATCAGGCCAGTCATTCACAAGTGGCTCGGAGGGTGGGTTTCTGCACCAGCATAGGCCAGGTAGAAAAATGTCAAGCCAGGGCACAGTTCTGGAGGATGAGGAGGATGAGGATGATGATGATGAGGAGGAGGAGGAGGAACCGTGTTCACAGCTCATGGGCATCACTGGAGCATGGCTGGGGGGATACGGAGGACACAGATGATACACCTCCAACAGAGTACAGCATGTCTTTGCCTATGGGCAGCCTGGCACACATGAGGGACTACATGCTGCAGTGCCTGCGCAATGACAGCCAAGTTGCCCATATTGTAACTTGTGCTGATTACTGGGTGGCCACCCTGCTGGATCCCCATTACAAGGACAACATGCCGTCCTTAATTCCCTCACTGGAGCATGATCGGAAGATGCGTGACTACAAGCACACGCTGGTAGATGCGCTGCTGAGGGCATTCCCAAATGACACTGGGTGCTCAGTGGAAGCACAAGGCAAAGGCAGAGGAGGTTGAAGAGGTTGCCAACGCAGCTGTGGCACCGCAAGCACCTCAGAAGGCAGGGTTAGCATGGCCGAAATGTGGAAAAGCTTTGTCAGCAGCACGCCACAATGGTGGAACAGTATGTGCGCACACGCCCACACATACTGAGTGGTGGGTCTGCCCCATTCAACTTCTGGGTCTCCAAATTGGGCACATGGCCTTAGCTTGCCCTTTATGCCTTGGAGGTGCTGGCCTGCCCTGCAGCCAGTGTATTGTCTGAACGTGTGTTTAGCACGGCAGGGGGCGTTATCACAGACAAGCGCAGCCGCCTGTCCACAGCCAATGTGGACAAGCTAACGTTTATTAAAATGAACCAGGCATGGATCCCACAAGACTTGTCTGTACCTTGTGCAGAATAGACATTTATACCGGCCTCACACAGCCATTGGTATATTTAAGTGAACTTCTTTTTTTTTTTTTTATAGAACATAAGTCTTTATTGGAATTTGTAACACGAGAAACATGAAAAATAAACCATGGTACATTTTATATGGAAAAAGTGAACACGTGCTACAACATCTCTGGGTTTGTCTGCAGAAAGTGATCTTTTTTTTTAATATGTCTAAATATTTTGGGGGCTACCCCAATTAGAAAAAAAAAACAAACAAACAAAAAACAGTGTTGGCTACCTCCTCCTCCTCCACCGCCACTTCCACCTACACCGAACTCAAACTTTTTCGTGATGTTCGGTCGAACCCGCCGAACCAGAACATCCAGGTGTCAACTCTAGTTATAAAACGAACAATCCAGGCTCACTCTGATGGCCACTGATCTGACTAGGAGTCTATGGAGTCCATAGCAAAGATAGGCCACAAGAGTGGCAAAAGTGCCTTCTTCGTCGCTGGAGATCCCCTGAGGGCCTCCCTCATCCCTGGAGATCCCCTGGGGGCCCGTATCATCTCTGGAGATCTCTTGAGGACCTCCCTCATCCCTGGAGATTCCCTGAGTACCACCCTCATTCCTGGAGACCCCTTGAGGATCACCCTCATCCCTAGAGATCATCATTCCCTGAGGACCACCTTCATCCCTGGAGATCATCATCCCCTGAGGACCACCCTCATCCCTGGAGATCCCCTGAGGTCCTCCCTCATCCCTGGAGATCCCCTGAGAACCACCCTTGTTCCTGGAGACCCCTTGAGGACCACCCTCATCCCTGGAGATTACCATCCCCTGAGGACTACCCTCATCCCTGGAGAGCATCATCCCCTGAGGATCACCCTCATCCCTGGAGATCCCCTGAGGACCACCCACATCCCTGGAGACCCCCTGAGGACCTTCCTCATCCCTGGTGTTTCTCTGAAGAACACCCTCTTCCCTGGAGATCCCCTGAGAACTTCCTTCCCTGGAGATCCCTGAGGACCACCTTCTTCCCTGGAGATCCCTTGAGAACCACCCTCTTACCTGGAGATCCCCTGAGGACCACCCTCATCCCTTTTAATTACCTGCCCTTACTTTATCGAAAATAACATAAGAAATATGTTTTTTACCTTAATATCTACTTTACACTACATTGCTAATTGCATATTGTATTTTCTTGTAGCCTAAGTACTGAAATTTACACTTAAAACTACAATTTTGTAACTTTTGGAAATGTCAGTAAAAACTTGGCTGTTTTGTAAGTTTTGGGGTGTTGTGTCAGTAAATTTCAATCTGGTAGGTTGGCAACACTGGGAGTGCAAGTTGGGATCATGCAGAAGCGCAGTCGAATAACCCAAAGGTCAGCAACGAGTAATAGCAAAGATAGGCTGCAAGAGTGGCAAGAGTAAGATATTGGCTGGCAAGAGCACAGTAATCTGGCAGACAGGAAGTGCAGAGATATGGTTTAAATAAGGAAGTTCATGTGAGAAGTAAATCGTCCAAGGTTCAACAGAAAAAAACACAATTTTTCTTATTAAGCTGCGCTCGTGACATAAATGAGAAAACAAAAAAGAAAAAGTCTGTGAAGTGATCAAGTCCATCCACTGATATGTTCACCTTCCATCACCAAAATTAACGTGATCCTGAGTTCAATCCTCCACCATACAAAATGTCTGCTTCCCGTAACACGTTGACCTCCTATTACAGAAGGTCAATCTCACATGTGGCTTGTAACCCAGCCGGGGTCTTTGTGCCTCCAGAAAACAGATGGGAATCCACCTCTTATGGGTACTCAATCTTAGAAACTCTGCATGCAAAGATAATAAAAACTTGCCATGGCATAAGATCCTTTATAAATGTATTGTGTATTGCAACGGCTGCACTTACATCAAATCGTAGATAAAATCGCATGTGTATTAAAATAGCCAGCTAGCTTCAAAACAGCAGCCCGACCTTCCGGGACTTTCACATGTGGTGACATCAGCACGTCGCTCCACCAAACGCGTTTCGTCACAATATGATGTTGTCCTGGTCCGGGTGGTGCACTGACACATAAGAACACAAGGCAGGACTGTCCAATAAATTAGGTAGGGTGCAGTCCAGCATCTCAGGTTGCTCAGGAATAAGAGACATCACCAGACACAGCAGAGGTTGCAGATTCAGTCACAGGTCCAACTGTACTGTGTGTAAACTCAATAATATAAGCAGGTAGGTGAATCAGGAAACAGAATGTCTGCATAGGGTGCTTTAAGGTTGAGCAAAGCTTCCTTGGTTGCCATGCCAACATTTTGAGGCCTCCACCTTTTTTGTCAAGTCAATATAAACAAGGGGAACTAGGTGCTTAAAGAGAACATAAACCCTGATGGGTTTTTCTTACTTTTTCCCCCCTGCAAAGTAAAAGCATAATGTGCTAGTGTGTATCACATACTACCACATCATGTGACACTTACCTGCAAATGAAGCCTGTGCCGTCCCTGCTGCAGGCCACATCCATCTTTGCCCCTCTTCCTTACGGGGCCACAGACTCTGTGACTTGCCAGAGCCTTGTGACGTCACATGCTCGTGGGAGCCACCAGTCACAGCACCCACTCCTGAAGAGATGGCGGGGGGGCGTTTCTTTACAGCGTGTGAAAGGGGCCTTAGTTAAAAGCAGGATGTCCAGGCGCCTATTTGTTATGTGCAGAGAGGGTATCATGGTCACATATAAATTTTAACTTGCTAAATGTGCATAAGTATATAATAGTATATGATATATGATTTGATGTGATAGTCTGCGTATCGCCCCGGGGGTTGAGACTGGAATAGTGAGCCTATCTTCTCCAAATTATTGCTGGATTAATGGTGATCCCATGCAGTCCCTTGTGACATTTATTATATGACCACCATTGGTACAGGCATCAACCTGTGAAGCTACGGCAGCTCCCGTTTTTCTGAACAGGATCTTGACATCTCCCCCTCCAGGCCAATATCCTGTGCACCCATTTTTTTTTTTTGTCTCAATAGTTTTTATTGAAGATTTACATATTACAGTAGTAGATTTAACATATTGTAAATGTAGGTTCAGTAAAAGATTACAGAATACATATGAAGTATAGATGAGATATAACTGAGATATAAACGAAGTACAAGTGAAGTACAAATGAAATACATGAAATACATAAGCCAGTGATGGGTGTATTGTTAGGAGTTGGTAATTTCGGAAGTAGAAGATCGTAGGATGATGATAGCCTAGAATATTGTTCCATATATGCTACATGCATATATACCGTTAAATGAGTTCTGTTCTCAAGTAGTGACTAGAATTCTGGTATTGGTATGTGTGACTTTGTCTATTTTTTCAGCCTTTGGATTAGGGAAGAAGTTTAGTGGTGTAGGAGTTTAGGACCTTTTGGTTTCTATGGTTAGCGTTATGTTATTGAGTTTGCTTCAGCCTCTCGTAGTAGATTCCCTCCGACGCCTCCAGACCACCTGGTCTCCCCGTTAGGGATCATGAGCGACTGGATGGGGGCATCCGAGGTATTGCCCTTGTGGGGGCATAAAGTTTGTTAATGAGGCGTTGCTGCATTCAAGGTTATTAATTGTGGGTTCTATTCAAAATACGTTTTTGTACCAGTTTGACCAGAGGTCCCATTTAGATTTGGTGGAGGTACTCTCACTCAGGTTGTTGGCCAGAATTTGCTGGTATGTATAGTGGGTATTAGTGGTTTAGACTATGTCGACTATCGTGGGTGGTTCAGGGGATTTCCATCTGCGTGTTATGTTTAGCCTTGCAGCCAAAAGGATATTGATCAGAATGCCTCGGGTTGATGGGGGGTAGGATTCAATACCCAGAGATAAAAGCGCCAGTTGTGGTGATGGCGTGACTGGTATGTCAATGATTTGTGAGATCAGGTGGAAGGTGTCATCCCAATATTGTGATAGGAGTGGACAGTTCCACAGGATATGTAGTAGGTCTCCCTCCCTACCGCATTTTCTCCAGCAGTGGTTTGGATATGTGGGGGAGAATTTGGATATTCTCTCTGGTGTAAGATACCACTTTTGGGTGATTTTGATTGTTAGTTCCCATAGGGATGTGCTCCTAGTGGATGAGTATGTGTGTTTGAGTGCGGATTGCCATTGGCGTTCTGTATATGTAGCGTTGAAATCTTTTTCCCATTCTATAAGGTGGGCATGTTTGCTCATTGAATTTTTCTGTTGTAGAGCATTATAGAATAGTGAGATGCCTTTTTTTGTTATGGTTTACATGGTTGAGAAAGGCCCAAAGAAGGTAGGGGATTCTGATAGTTGGATTAGGGGTATTGGCTATTGCATTTTTAATTCTAAGGTAAGTGAAGGTCTCCTTATTTGATAGGGAGTAAGTGGTTTGCAATACGTGAAAGGGTTTGAGTTTACCATTTTCTACTATATCTCCTAGTTTGGTGATGCCATGTGCTATCCAGGGTTTTAGGGGAAGTGAAGGAATTAGATGTTGGAGGGTCTGAATAGGGATGGGTACAGAAATTGCATCTGATTGTTGGTAGTGTTGTTGAGTCATCTTTTTCCAGATTTGTACTGAGACCGCCATAGTCGGGGGGACTGATGTTGGGATTTTAGCTCCCAAGGATGTGCTCAGTAGCCAAGTGGACAGGGAATTATCGTTAAAATAGGATGCCTCGATTTTTCCCCATGACGAAGTGGGGTGTGGTCGGAACCATTCCCTCAAATTGGTGAGTACTGTAGCATAGTAATAGTCACGGATATCCACATAGCCTACACCTCCCGTTAGTCTAGTTTTGATCAATATTTTATGGGCTCTCCTTGGTTTCTTGCCCATCCAGATGTAGGAAGATATGAGAGATTGTAGTGCCCTAAAATACGTTTGTGGGATGGGGATTTGGAGTGACCTGAAGAGGTATAGGAGTTGGGGAAGATGCATAATTTTGAAGGCGGCTAATCTGCCTATCCAGGATAGTTCATATTTAGATAGGTTGATGAGGTTGTTCTGTAGTTGTTGTTTTAGCGGGACATAGTTAGCTTGGAATAGTGTTTTCAGAGATTTGGTTAATTGGATTCCTAAATATGATATCTTCTCTTGAGCCCATTCATAAGGTGTAGTTTGTTGAAGGTATAGTCTAGTGGTGATATCTAGATTCAGATCTAGAATTAGAGATTTAGTTTAATTTACCTTGTAGTAAGAGATCATGCCAAATTGTTCTAGAATTTTTTGGGCTTTTGGCAGGGAAGAGGCAGGGTTGCTTATGATGAGTATAACATCATCAGCAAATAAACTGATTTTGTGTTCCCTTGCTGCTAGCTTTAGACCTGTAATGTTGGGGTTAGTTCTAATATGTTCTGCAAGTGGTTCTATAACTAGGTTGAAGATTAGAGGTGATAAAGGGCAACCCTGCCTGGTCCCGTTGGTTATTTGGAAGGGCACTGATATAGCGTCAGATGTGTATACTTTAGCTGATGGTGAGGAGTAAAGTGCTAGGATTGCTTCTAGTATTTTTCCCTGGAATCCAAACTTTTTTAGTACTTGGGCCAAATATGTCCAGTTTACTCTATCAAACGCCTTCTCTGCATCTAATGACAGAAGCAGAGAAGGCGCTCTAGTGGAGGTAGCGTGATGTAGTATGTTAACTAGTCTCCTGGTGGCGTCTGAGGATTGGCGTCCTTGTGTAAAGCCTGATTGGTCATTATGTATGAGGTTCGGGAGGTATTTTGCTATCCTGTTAGCTATCAATTTTGCATATATTTTGGAGTCAATATTGAGGAGTGAAATTGGGCGGAAGTTTTTTGGGGATGTGGGTTCTTTACCGGGTTTTGGAAGTGTAACTATTATCGCCTCAAGCATTTCCGGGGGAAATGTAGCTCTTGAAGCTATAGTATTGAGTGCTGTACAAAGATGTGGGGCCAGGATGTCTATGTATTGCTTATAGTATTCGTCAGTATATCCATCCAGACCTGGTGACTTGGCGTTTGGTAGGTTAGTGATTATATGCCTAATTTCGGCCTGAGTGAATGGTTCATTTAATTGTGTAAGTTGGGCTTGGGTTAATGACGGGAGGTGAATTTGGCTAAGGAAATCTTGAATTTCGGATGTGGATGGTTGGTGTGTGGCTGTGTCCGTGTTCAAGTTATATAAGTCTTTATAATATTGACTAAAGGCATCTGCAATTGCATGGGGTTTTTTCAGTGATTCTTGGGAGTGGGGATGGTATAGGTGAGTTATTTTAGATTTTGTTCTTTTTCCCTTAAGGTAATTTGCTAGAGTCTTCCCCGCCTTGTTTCCAGTGGTGAACAGTTTTGCTTTTACTTTCCAGTGCGACTTGATATATCCGTCCATTAGTACGGATCGCAGGTCGAGTCGCAGGGAAAAAATTTTTGATTGTAGTTTTGGGGATGGGGAGGTTTTGTTTTCGGCTTCCAGCTTGGAAATTTCTTTTGTTAGTGTATCTATGAGGGACGCTTTTTTCTTTTTCTGTCTAGCCCCAAGTTGGATAAAAAACCCCCTTAGTACCGCCTTATGTGCGTTCCACACTGACACCGGGACCGTTTCCTCATCCGAATTTAAATGAAAGAATTCCAGTATATGTTTCTGGAGTATTTGTTTGTATTCTTCATTTTGTAGGATGGAGTTACTAGCTCGCCATAACATTGGCTTTGCCAGGGGATTTTTGTCTAGGAGTGTCATTGTGACTGGAGCATGATCGGACCAGGTGGCAGTGTGTATGTCAATTGAAAGTACATTTTGTAAAATCCATTTGTCAGTAGCAAAAAGATCTATGCGAGAGTAGGTATTATGCCTGGGTGATAGATACGTGTAGTCCACTTCTGATGTGTGGCAGCAGCGCCATGCGTCATACAAGTCATTGCTGGTTAGGAGATGGTCTAGTGGAGCTGATTGTCTTCTAGTGTGGTTGGTAGAGTCCAGGCGATTATCTGGGACTGAGTTAAAGTCTCCACAGATTATAATGTTGCCGTGGTTGAGGTTCTTGGCTTTTTTGATGACCTTTTTTATGAAGGCAATTTGTCTCTGATTGGGTGCATACAGAGAGACCAAAGTCAGGAGGACTGAGTTCACTGTGCATGTCAGGATTAGATAGCGCCCCTCGGGGTCGCAAATAGTCTGGTGTGCTTGGAATTGGACTGTGTCTCTGATGGCTATTAGGAGTCCTCTTTGTTTTTTGGAATAGGATGCTTCAAATATATGAGGAAATTGATGGTGTTTACATGTGGGATGAGATTCCTTGATAAAGTGAGTCTCCTGTATACAGAGAATATCTGCGTTGTGTCTGAGAGCTGTCTTCCAGAGAGATGATCGTTTTGCTGGATGGTTTAACCCATTGACATTTAAAGTTAGAAAGGATATGGGCATGGTGTTTGTGATAGATGAGGCAAAGATGAATTGTTACTTACAATTTGTTGGTAGCTTAGCTTTATTTGTGGGAAGGGGTGACCTCCAGTGGTTGTAGTGGGAAGTGCAGTCCTGCAATTTCTCCTGCTGAGCTGTTCTGGTTATCTGTTGTTGTTCGGACAGTTGCTGGAGGGAGTTTCACTGGCAAAACAAAAAGTCAAAAAGAGCAAGGAAAGAAGGAGAACAAAACAGAACACAGTAACAAGAACCAAATGGTTCGTAGGGTAAGAGCAGCGATGAGTTTTTGCGGATCGCTGTCTAAATCAGGGGTAAAGTTCAACTGTAACTGTGAGGTACTTGTGAGCGGACCGGAGTGCGTTGGATTTGCCGTGTATGGAGCAAGACATCATTAATTTTGTTGTTTGCGGACGTCTCTGTGGGATTTATCCCTGGGGCCCAGATGTATATTGGGTCTGGGGTCTGATCTAGGGTCCGGTTGTTCCAGAATTATCCCCCAAGTATGCAGTAATTTCAGGCCATGTTCCATGGAGCTGATCCCAAATTTGGACCCATTATAGGTTACCATTATTGTTGCCGGATAGCGCCATTTGTAGGTCAACTTGTGGTTTGCGAGAGCTTTGGTGACAGTTTTTAATTGCCTCCTCAGTTGTAGTGTATGCTGCGACAGGTCAGAGTAGATCTGCAGCTTGTCAAATGGGTGTGGTAAGTTGTGAAGTGACCTGGCTTTAGCTATGATCTGTTCTTTTGTTGAATAAAAGTGGATCCGCATTAGCACATCTCTGGGTACGCTGTCTGCCAAATGAGCTGGCTTGGGGATTCTGTGTATGCGGTCAATATTTAATTCAATAGGAGGGATGCCTGGTAAAAGGATGTTAAATAGATCAGTTGCATATCTGTTCAGATCTGAGGGGCCAACTGACTCTGGGACCCCCCTCAGCTTCAGGTTGTTGCGGCGGCTGCGATCTTCTAAATTTGCTAATTTAGATCTGATTATTGTGTTTTCCTCCTTTTGCTCTTCATGGGCATCCACCAGATCATTAAGAGTGTGGGTGCATTCAGACATTTTTCCTTCCATGTAGGATACTCTATCTCCCATGTGTTAAATGTCTGATGTGACTTTGTTTATGAGAGGAGCTAAGCTGGACATTAAAGAGGATTGCAGGGAAACTAGCATTTCCTTCATGGTAGTATCCATGATTGGCTGGCCTGTTGTGGGAAAGGAAGCTATGGGGGATTGTGCATTGAAGTCAGGGCCCCAGGCCTGGGGATCGGTACTCACTGTGGCTGTGTGAGGTAGAGAGTCTAGTCTCATTCTTGCCTTGGCAGGGCTGTGTGACAGTGGGCTTGAGGCCGGTGATTGAAGAGGAGAAGAAGGTGCCTCTTGCTCCTGTGTTCCTTCTGCGTTGGCATCAGGGAGATCTGTGTAGGCCTCTGGTCTCTGTGAGGCCGCGCCATCCACGCCATATTGCTTCTCCATGTTGTCAGGCGCCGGCCTAATGAAGAAATCTGTCACTTTCTGGGGCCAGCGTTCCTCTTTTCTTTTGCGCTGTGCGGTCGTAGGATGATTAGAGGACATCCTCAGGTACTTTTTGAGCCGTTCCAACGGCCGGCGTCTGCTCCGTGGGTTGATTTGTCTCCGGTTCAGCCGAGAGCTCTCTGCTTATGCGGCCATGAGCTAGCGCGCGCAAGCCACGCCCCCCCGTGCACCCATTTTTCATGATCCATAGGGAGATCACCACTACTCCTGCAATAATTTGGAGAAGATAGGCTCACTATACTCACTCATCCCTGGGACGCAGATTGGGTATCATATACGTATGCACATTTAGCAAGTTACAATTTATATGCGACCATTATCTGCACATCACAAATAGGCGTCTGGACGTCCTGCTTTTAACTCATGTGTTGTTATGTTGTACGTGTGTCCTTGTCTGATGTCTGCTCAAGCTGCACTAAATCATAGTGCCGCCTCTGAGGTTAGTGACTCTGCACAACCTTATATTTGAATATTAGTATTGTACTTTATGGTTTTATTACCCAAAATCAATAAAATATTTTTATGATTAAACTACTGTAACATAGCCCTTTGTTACCATTGTAACCACGTTCTCCTTCCCAGAGATAGTCACTGGAATTTCTTGTATGGTGTTTTTTAGGTTATGGTGACAACACCTCAACAGGTGAGTGGCAAGGGAGTTTCAGAAAATGTTTTTTTACCTGTTCTTTTGTGTTGGTTGAAGCCTTAGGCCTCATACACACGGACGTTTTTTGACGCCGGCGTTTTCTGGCGTTTTTTGCAGCTCTCCATGTTAGTCAATGGCCCCATAAAAACGTCGGCGTTTCTGAGCTGTAGGTGGCGTCGGCGTTAGTGAGCAGAAAGTAGAACCCATGGCCATCGTGTTCTGAGGCTGTAACGTTTTGACGTTTTTTGACGCCGACGCCACAATATGCCAACTAACGCCAACAAACGCCACCTAATATTGCACCGGCGTTTTTTGACGCCGACGTTTTTAGGTTGAAAAATAGCAGAGGGATGATTTTTTAAAAAAAACGCCTATTGACGCCGACGCTCACTAACGCTCAAAAACGCCAATGCATAACGCCGAAAAACGTC
>BLSH010480446.1:30576-45486 GCA_018402905.1 Glandirana rugosa
CGGACACCGCCAACAGTACCAAGGGAGTGCGGCGCCCGATGTAACTTTACCGTCGGCGAAGAGAGGGGAGAGGGAAACGGAGTCACAGAGTAATTTTTGCGACGTACCGCTTTTGCACAGGGGGGTATTTATGCACAGGGGGTAGTTATGCATTGGGGTAGTTATGCACAGAGGGGGTAGTTATGTACGGGAGGGTAGTTATGCACAGGGGGGTATTTTTGCATGGGGGGGTAGTTATTCACGGGAGGGTAGTTATGCATGGGGGGGCAGTTATGCATGGGGGGGCAGTTATGCACAGGGGAGGACACAAGAATACTGCTTCTATTTACAATGAAAATGTATGTTTCTTTAAAAAAGAATTCAGCTATATATCTCATTTAGAGTGCTGCTTGACGCCCAGATCACTCACCGCATGTCTCCTCTCCTCTGCTGACAAATGCAGGGGGCGGGGCGGACCTGAGCGTGACATCAGTCAGGAGGAAGGGAGACCCGGTGAGTCATCCAAGCGCCATGCAGCGTTTTTAATGAGACACTGAGGCAAAGGGAGAGGGGAGAGAAGCGGCTGCCATTTCAATGTAGCCCGCGGCGTGAGGGAACCATGACAACCGCCACAGGCATTCATTCCACCGGGACTTAGGACAGTTTAGTTGCGGGACACCTGGGGCAGATGGGGCCCCATGAGCACTTGGGGCCCCTGGGCCGTGCCCAGGTGTGCCCGCTCAGTAAGACGGCCCCGCTTTTAGGTTCAGAGCTGTCAAACACACAGATGCTTGGTGCAACTATAAATTGGAAGTTTCTGCCGACTAATGACCCATAATGTCCCCATAAAGATAGGGGGGGTGGGGTGAAGGAGCACCAACAGCCTGGGTTAGTGAGCAAAGAAAGTGATAGACTATAATGCTTAAGCTTTATATTAGAACAATACATTTTGGATGTTGCAACTAATTTGATAATGCCACTATAAACTTCTGTAGTTGCAAGTTTTTCCTAGCCACATTTTTTTCATTTCACACTTGAAGTTAAGGTCAGCAATGTTGCTAGAAATGGAGGGAGTTCCCGAGGATTTCCACAACCTAGTAATAGCAAGTTTGGCAGCAAACAATAGGTGGACAATAGCATATCTGGATTAGGGAGGGTATTTTCTATACCTACATGTAAAAGTGCTAGAGTAGGGGACGGGGACGAGGGTTTCCCAGATATGGAGGAAATCAAAGTAAATATTTGCTTCCAGAAGAAACTAAGGTATTTGCAAAACCATAGGGTATGTGCTATGGAGCCTATGTTGCCGCATTTCCTCCAACAGTTAGATGAGTGGCTAGTGTACATTTTAGATAATCGGTAGGGCTTTAAGTGCCATCCGTGGATGTTTTTCTGATATGATTCCATTCCAGTGGTTACTGCAATGGAATGGCTTATAATTTTCCTTAAACGCTCTATGCCACTGGTCTCAAGTGATAGAGATGTTGAGTTCCTCTGCCCATTTGTATAGGGTATGTATTTGGGGGCAGGGGCGGTTTTACTGAGTTTAGAGTACATCAGGGATATTCCTTTCATAGGGTAGGGGTAGTAAAGTAAAACTGGTTGACAGGTGCAGAGATGGATACTGTGGGTGATATTTTAGAAGAGCTAACAAAGTGAGAGGTTTTAGTATTCGTGTAGGCTTTTGACCTTGGGAGGCTAAATTCATCATGGAGGACTTTGAATGCTTTCATTGAGTTGTTGCATATTTTTAAAATACCAACATAGTGCCACTTAGATCTATTAGATACAAGAGGATAGAGCTGAGAGTGGTATTGGTAGCAGTTGGGTAGGTGAGACTTGGGGTTATGCAGCTAATAGTTTTTTTCCAGGCCAAGAGAGAGGCCGAGAGTGAAGGGTTGGTATTGCGTAGGAGAGGATAGGATCCTGCTGCAGTTATCAGAAGGTAGCCAGTTAGGGTAGTGGGATGGGCAAGTGAGGCTTCCATGGTTGACCAAATCTTTTCAGAGGTGGGTTGCCACCAATGATAGAGTTGGTCTAAGATTGAGACGTAGTATTATGTGCTAACGTGAGGAAATCCAACCCCACCCTTACCGTGTGGTCTATTTAAAATGTAGTTAGGTGGTGAGTCCCAAACAAATTTGGTCAATTGGTTCTGAATCAAAGCTAGGAGAGATTGGGGGATAGGGACAATTAGTGTATGATGTACTTTAGAGAAGTTTGGGCAGGACTATTATTTTGAGGATGGCCATGAGCCCAATTTTTGAAAGTCCTTTACAACACAGTGACTGCAAGAGGAGGGTAAATTTTGCAAGAATGCATGGTAGTTTAAGTCGCTCAATTGATTCCTAGGTATGAGTTGTATGTGCTATCCCATGTATAAGATAGAGTGGACTTCAATTGGGAAGATGACTGGGGAGAGAGATGCATTGGTAAAACTAACAATTTTGTGGTATTAATCTTATAGTACAGAGCTAAATTGGTATTCCAAGGGTTCCATCAGTAAGGAAAATATAAATCAGGGAAAAGGGACACCCCTGCCTCGTTCCATTGGAGATTTCAGTGGAGAGGGTCCCCTGATGAGGACTTGGCTGATGGGTTGGAGTATAGAGACAGGATAGCGTCCTGAAACAGGACAGTTATGCCAAATTTGGTGAGCACCGTTTTAAGAAATTTCAAATGAACTCTGTCAACTGCCTTCTCTGCATTCAGGGATAGAAGCAGAGAAGGCATTTGAGTGCGTGCAGCATGGTGGATGATGTTGAGTATGCGTCTAGTCACATGAGGGGCTTGCCTGCCCAGGATGAAACCTACTTGGTTGGGGAGCACTAGTTCAGGGAGAAGTGTCATAAGTCTGTTGGCAATGACTTTGGCTAATAATTTAACATCTGTATTTAAAAGAGAAATTGGCCTATAATTGGAAGTTAGAGAGGGATCTTTCCCTGGTTTGAGAATGGTAGACACTATGGAACACAGCATATCTGTAGGCAAGAAGCGACAAGAGGAACCAGCAGCATTAAAGAGGTGTCAGGGCTGGGCTCAGCTATCCCTTCTCGCAGCAAGCTGCTCAGCTGAGGGTTAATTGCCAGTCTCAGCTTCCACTCAGTCTCACCTGATGACCATATCTGCCTCATTAAGCCAGCTCTGCTACTTATAAACTGCCTGGATCAGATTGCAGATTCCTTCACTTTGGTTAACATCTCTGGTGAAATCTCTGCTGTGTGTTTCTGTGAAAGACTTTGTCTGTTTGACTCTCCTCCTGGCTCCTGACCCTGCATTCCATTTGTTTAATCTCGCTGATCTCTGGACTCCTGTTTCACTGGCTTGCTCTGACTATCCGCTCTGTTTACTGAACTCTGGCTATGTTTTCACCCCATTTACTCTGTTTATAACATTTTACCTTCTTATGAAAGGTTTTACTGCACTTCTGTCTTTGTCTGATTCATGGTTCCTGACAGTAGGCGAAGGCCATGAATTCAGAAAATGCAGTCAATCCACTTTCTGGTAATATTTTTTCCAGATTGGATGAGCAGGATCACTGCATGGATCAGTTTGCTATAGTGTTACAGATGCTCCTGAATCGTACTGCTCACCTGGTTCCTCCTTCGGTGTCCGTTCTGGCACAATCTGTGTTGCAGGCTGCTCCTGCTGATGCTCAAGTTTCTGTGCAGGCACCCACCTCAAATATTACCTCTATAAGGGGTATGTCTGGTTCCGCTCCACTTCCCCAGCAATTTGGGGGTGATCCAGTTCAATGCAGAGGGTTTCTCAACCAGGTTGGGATGTACTTTGAGATGCTGCACCAGGCGTTTCCTACCGACAGAAGTAAAGTAGGCTTCATGATTTCTTTGCTTTCTGACAGAGTCTTAGCCTGGGTAAACCCTCTATGGGAGATGCAAAAACCTGTTGTCCAGAGTTACCCAGAGTTTGCGGCCTCCTTTAAAAGGGCATTTGACGTTCCCTCATGCTCCATTACCATTGCCAAAAGCCTCATGTCCATCAAGCAGGGTAAGAGAACAGTAGCCAATTGCACCATTGAGTTCCGTAATCTGACAGCAGAGGTTGCTTGGAACAATGAGGCTCTCCTGGCTGCTTTTTCTTGTGGTCTCTTGGATAATTTCAAAAAAGAGATAGCAGCCTGAGACATACCCACTGAGCTGGAGAGGTTGATCATGTTTGCCATCCTCATTGACTCCAGACTCCGAGAGACACCTTCCTTTAAGGAGCGCTTGGGAAATTCTCCCGTACATTTGGCTCTGAGCTTTGTAATCCCACCCGTGCCTCCCTCACCTCCCATACCTCCTGGTTCAGAGCCTCTCAGTGAGGTAGAACCCATGCAGTTGGGCTTTGCTCGTCTCTTTGCGTATGAGAGAGCCTTTGGTGGGAGAGATTGTGCCTTTATTGTGAAGTCTTGACCTACCCATTCAGGGGGACACTTGCACCTGAGGTCCTGTAGGGGACAGACCTTAGGTGGCATTGTTTCATCCACAGTTATCCAGATGGATAAGCCCCTGATGCCGGTTATCCTTTCTTGGTCTGAGTCGTCCATCGAGATACTGTTCATAGATAGTGCCTTTGTGTCCAACCACTTGATCCCACTGCAGCTTTGGGCTACTCTACTTGACATTGAGGCTATTGATGGGAGACCTCTACAGCATGCCCAGGTGACTCATGAGGCTGCTCCATTGACCATGGCCGTAGGGGCTCTTCACCATGAGATAATCCAATTCCAAGTCATTTCCTCTCCTCATTTTCTGGTGGTTATTGGTTATCCTTGGTTACCTAGGCACAACCCCTCTTTTGATTGGCTTCATGCTGAGGTTCTTTCCTGGTCACCACAATGCAGTAAGACATGTTTTCAGAAAGTGGCTAAGGTCTTGTGTACCTCTTCACTCTCCTTCCTGCTAGAGGAGTAGCACAAATTTAGCAATGTCTTTAACAAAGGTCAAGCCGGTAGTTTGCCTCCACACCGGTCATACGATTGTGCAATTGACTTTCAACCTGGTGTCATACCCCCTTGTGGCTGGGTTTACCCTTTGTCTGTCTTGGAGGATAAAGCAATGGAGGAGTATGTTGCAGATGCACTTTCTAGAGGGTTCAAATGCAAATCCTCATCTCCTGCTGGTACTGACTTCTTCTTTGTGAAAAAGAAGAGTGGCAAACTGAGACCTTGTATTTATTATAGGGGTCTCAATCGCTTCACGATTAAGAATGCTTATCCGATTCCATTGATTACAGAGTTGTTTGACCGCCTCAAGGGAGCAACGGTTTTCACGAAGCTTGGTCTGCGAGGGGCATACAATCTCGTGAGGAACAAGGGGGGTGATGAGTGGAAAACTGTGTTTAGTACCAGGACAGGCCATTACAAATGCTTTGTAATGCCATTTGGTCTTTCAACGCTCTGGCAGTTTTTCAGGAATTCTTCAACAATGTCCTCCGACATATGTTGCAGCAATGTGTGGTGGTGTATCTCAACGATATTCTCATATATTCCAAGTCCCTAGAGAGTCACCACACAGATGTCTGTCATGTACTTCAGAGGCTGATAGATAATAACCTGTATTGTAAATTGGAGAAGTGAGAGTTCCATCATGAACAATTTAAATTCCTGGGTTATGTCATTTCCACTGCTGGTTTTTTGATGGACCCAGAGAAGCTATCAGTTTGCGTCCACTGCAATGCTTTCTTGGCTTTGCAAATTATTATCGGGAGTTTATTCGTAACTTCTCGTCTCTGGTCAAGCCCCCTGACTGATATCACTAGAAAGAACGGTAACCCACAGAATTGGTCTCCGGAGCCCATTAAGGCCTTTGAAAGTCTCAAGGCAGCCTTTGTTTCTGCTCCTTTGTTGGCACATCCAGATCCTAAGTTACCCTTCATCCTTGAGGTTGATGCATCTGAGACTGGAGTTGGTGTCCTTCTGTCCCAACATCCCACTTCTGAGAGCAATATGCATCCTTGTGGCTACTTTTCCAAGAAGTTGTCTCCTGCAGAATGCAATTACGAGATTGAGGACAGAGAGTTGATAGCGATCATTTTAGCCTTCAAGAATGGAGGCATCTCCTTGAGGGTACCACTGTTCTCATTCTCATTTTGACTGTACACAAGAATCCCGCATTCTTGTCTTAGGCTAAGCGCCTCTTCCCCAGGAGGGCACGATGGGCTCTGTTCTTGTCAAGCTTCAATTACATAGTCTTGTTCTTACCCGGTACTAAGAATGTAAGGGCCGATGCATTGTCACAACAGTTTTCCTCCACTTCTAAGGTGGAGTCGGTTCCTGTTCCAGTTGGCTGTCTTCTTGCAACCTCCAACTTTGTGTTCCCTCACTGAAGCTGGCACCACGGTTTGTTGGGCCTTTACGTATTCTCTGCAAGATCAACCCAGTGGCTTACGCTTTAGACCTCCCTTCAGATATGCAAATTTCTAATGTATTCTATGTCTCCTTGTTAATACTTTTGGTATGCAACCGCTTCACCACCTCGGTACCACGTCCTCATCCTGTTCAGGTTGAGAACCAAGAGGAGTATGAAATACAATCTATCATTGACTCCTGTAGGTTCCGTGGGCGCATACAGTACCTGGTTCATTGGAAAGGGAGCCAAAGGAGCCATTGGTCCAAAGGAGCATTCTTGGGTCTCATCCTCAGACGTACATGCTCCTGTCCTCCTCCGTGATTTCCATACATGTTTTCCCCTCAAGCCTAGTGGCCCCCTGAGGTTGGGGGTCGTTGAGCAGGGGGTACTGTCAGGGTACTGTCAAGAGGTCTGTAAGTCTAGGAGCCAAGATGTCAGCAAATTCTTTATAAAAGCCATTCGTGAAGCCATCTTCACCTGGAGATTTGTGTAATAGAAGAGTCTTAATTGTATGGAATATTTTATCCATTGTGAATGATTGAGATAGTGAATTCAATTGGGTCTCAGGAATCGAGGGCAAGTTAACCGAAGCCAAGAAGTCATGGATATGCTCATCAGTAGGCTGGGGAGTAAGGGAGTATTTTTTGAGGTTGTACAAGGATGCTTAATATTCACTAAAGGTAAATTTTGCGTTAGAATATTTAATGTTGTGTTCAAATGTATACAACAGACGGGTTCATAGCTTTTGCCTCAGCTCCAAGAGCTCAGATGCATGCTTTTGGGAAGGGGATGCTATATTTCATTTTTCCAGTTGAGCTATTTGGGACATAAGATCATTGAGCTGCTGGGTTCTCTGGCATCTAGCTCTTACTTAATTTTATAAAATACCATGTAGGTAGGCTTTATAAGCTAACCATAATGTAAATTTGTTCGTGACTGACAAGTCATTGAGTTCAAAAAAGGAGTGGTACTCAGTCATGGTTTCTGGTAGGACTTTATAGTCCAGTAACAGGAAAGGATCCAGTCTCTAAAGTCTTAATGGTTCAGATCGGAGGTCACCCATAGTGATAGTGATGAGAGCATGATCAGACCATGAAATTAGACTGATGTCAGACCTTATGACATTTTTTTTTAAAGATATTTTACTGAGTGTTTCACATTACAAAATATAGTATGAACTAAAGCACAGATTGACTGGAATCATATAAGAATTGAAAATTCCATAAACTTAGGCCCCTGGCCCTCAGTTAAGCAATACCAAGAAAAGGCTATTGGCCTGTAGTTGTAAATATAATCAATTTTACACATATATATTTTCACTCTGAACATAGGGAAGAGAAAGGAAAAAAATAGAAACTGAGAGAAAAGGAAAGCAAAAGAGGGGAGAGAAGGGAAAGAAAGGAAGAAGATGGTGCAAGTCTTGGGCTCACTTCCTCCCGAGTCCCTTGGGTTGGAGCAGGCCCAAGGAGTACATTTTCAAATATATCAAATTTTTATATTTATACATATACCAGCTTATACCCATGGTTTCCGTAACTATAATGAGGAGGAATACATCTTACTTATTAAGTAGGGCTTGCTTTGTGTAATGGGGGACTTGTTTGCCCAGAATGGAAGGGGGACTGTAGCTGAAGATTCTCCGATGTTGATAGACCTTTGGCAATCTGGCAATGTAAGAGCTCCATCTAGTTTTAAAATGTTGTTGTCCCAGTCCTTTTGCAGAATAGAGTCCAGTTTTTCCCTAAATAACAAGGTTTTGAGGTCCCTTTTGATTCCTGGTATTGTAGGCGGTGTCTGGGAAATCCAATGTTTTAGGATAGTTCTGTGAGCGAATAATAGAAAAATGAGTGTCCACTGATATTGGTCTTGGAGTTTCACGATACCGAGATCCGTGGTAGGGTTTTGTATTTCCAGGTATTCGAATAAAAGAACTAAGGGATCTTTCAGTAGTTGACGGTTTGTTATATTAAAGGTGAAAGATATAACTCAGTTCCAGTATTTTGAGATATGAGCAAGACCAGAGACGGTGGATTATAGTTGGTCTTAAGGTGGAGCACCAAGGAAAGGAGGCATTACTTTGTGTAGATTATTTGGTGGAGAATGGGATATAGGCTCTGTGAAGCAACTTAAATTGAGATTCCCTCCAAGATTCATTTGTTACTAGTTTGTGTGTGATGGCATATCCTGTTAGGATTTTGTTGACTATGTCCTCTCCAGATAATTCAACTCAAATCCAAGCTTTGACTGAAGTGTGATGTAATGATTTAGTGAAGAAAGAGTTTAGTGGTTTATATATCTCTCCAATCAAATATTGCTTCTCGTGTATCATCTTGTCTATCATGGAAATCAAATGTGTTTCTTGGGACAAGTTTTGGTTATAAAGTCCAATATAGTTGTAGAACTTAGAAAAAGTGTTGGTCGGGTATGTGGAGTTCCTCTGTCAGGGATTTAAAGGATTTGAGAGATCCATTGTCTTCCTCGTAGAAGGAAACTACGTTCATCAGCCCCTTGTTTCTCCATTTAGAAAAAGGTTCAAATTGAAAACCTTGGGGAAACATTGGATTTCCTTGTATGGGTAGGTGCTTGGAGACAAAGGGAGACAAGCCCAGCTTTTTTTTTTGCTTCCCTCCATTCAATAACCATGTCTCTAATCAGAAGGTTGTGCTTAAGATGGATGGGGATCTTTATTATCATGCTGTGAAGAAGCACAGACAAGTTGTAAGGTTGAACTATAACATACTCAAGTTCAAAATTAGCGTATTTTGAAGTGTGGAGGATCCAATCTATCCCCACTCTCAGTAAACAGGATATGCTATAGACTCTGATGTTAGGAAAATTTATCCCACCCTCGCTCCCTGGGAGAAACAATTTGTTCAAGGCAATTCTAGGTTTTTGTTTTTTTTTTCAATAATGTTTATTGGTTTTGTAAGAAAGAAATTGACAAAACAGAGCCTCTGGGCATACCCCGGCTCAAGTGCAAAACAGTTGATTCATACACAGTTTGTATCATTATTGTTAAAGGTAAGGATTAAGGTAGAGATTTAGAGGTAAAAAGTGAAAGGTAAAGATAACAGCATAAGGGTGTATTGACCTGGGATCCTTCCAGTGTCTGGTTGGGATCCTTCCAGTGTCTGGTTATTGTGAGTCTTGCTGCTAGAAGGAGTTGTAGGGTTGAGTATCTAATGTTTGTGGGTAGGAGTTCTAGGTCAAGGTTTAGCAGTGCAAGTCCTGGGGAGATTGTAATGTGTGTGCCTGCCATATTTGTTATCTGCGTTTCTATCTCTTGTCAGAAGCTTGTCATTTTAGGACAGCTCCAGAATACGTGCATTATATCCCCTTTTAGGCCGCATTCGCGCCAACATTTGTCTGAGGGTTTGCCCCTTAAGCGGGAAATTTTGTCAGGTGTCAAGTACCATCTTAACAGTAATTTCTGGGTCAGCTCCCATAATTTGGTGCTTTTGGTCGTGTTGTATATGGATTTACATGCTTGAGTCCATTGTTCTGTTGTGTAGTTTTTACCTAGATCAGATTCCCATCTGAGGATTGCATCATTTTTTGTAAAAGTTGTTTTTTGCTGGAGTAATCCATAAAATAGTGAAATCCCTTTCCTGTTAGGTGAGCTGGGGGATAGGAATGACCATGCTTTGGGGTGGATTTCTCTATTCCACTTGGGATATTTTGAGAGGCAGTGTGAAATGCGTAGATACAGGTAGTGGTCATTGGGTGGTAGTGAGTATTCTGAGATTAATTGTGAGAACGATTTTGGGCCGAGCGAAGTGGACAAGTCTTCAATGTAGTGAATGCCTTTCTTGGTCCAATTAACAAGGGATACATTGTCGATGGCGTTCTCTAGAGCTTGTATCGGGGTTTTTATTATGTGACTTTTTTCTGATGACTGGGTCTGTGCTGTTAGAGATTTCCAGGCATTTAGTGATGGGGGGGATATATGAGGGGGTGGTTGTTTTTAGTAGTGTGCCTGCTAACCATGACTGCAGAGTGTTCTTGTGCGTGTAATGTGCTTCTATGGTGCCCCAGTGTGTGTCAGGAGAGGGAAGGAACCATTCTTTCATTTGTGAGAAAATGGTTGCTGTGTGGTAATCTTTGAAATCTATGTAGCCCATGCCTCCCGCTGTGCGGTGCTTGATAAGTTTACTGTGAGCAATTCTGGGTTTCTTCCCTTGCCACACGTATGTGGACAAAAGTGATTGTAAGGACTTGAAGTAACTATGCGGGATAGGGATTGGGAGAGACCTGAAGAGATATAGGAGTTGGGGGAGCTTCATCATTTTGAATGCTGAAAGTTTTCCTGCCCATGAGAATTCAAATTTAGATAAGTTTTGCAGGTCGGCTTGGAGTTTGGTTCGGTATGGGATGTAGTTGGACGAGAATAGGTTTTTGGTGGACTTTGTTATTTGTATTCCCAAGTAGGTTATACTATGATCTGCCCATGAGTACGGGTAAGTTTGTTGGAGCATATTGGATTGCACGCTATCGATGCCTATTCCTAGGGCAGAGGATTTGGTCTCATTTACTTTGTAGTATGATATCCTGCTGAACCAGTTCAACGTTTGTTGTGCTGCAGCTAGTGACGTATATGGATTTGTTAATAGAAGGATTACGTCATCCGCAAACAGACTTATTTTATGTTCTTGGGCATCAATTCTGAGGCCTGTAATTAGTTGATTTGTTCTTATGTGTTCTGCGAGGGGCTCTATTGTTAAGTTAAAAATCAGGGGGGACAGGGGGCAGCCTTGTCGTGTTCCGTTTGTGATTTCAAATGGTATGGATAAACAGTCTGAGGTGAACACTTGGGCCAATGGGGATGAGTACAGTGCCATTATTGCTTTGAGGATGCTTCCTTGGAAGCCAAATTTTTGGAGTACCGAATTGGAGGTATTTCCAATATACTCTATCGAACGCCTTCTCTGCATCCAGGGACAGGAACAGAGAAGGCGTTCCTGATTGTTCTGCATAGTGTATAAGATTTATTAACCTTCTGGTGGCATCTGAGGTTTGTCTGCCTTTAACAAAGCCTGATTGGTCTTTGTTTATTAAGGCTGGAAGGATATCCATTAGTCTGTTGGCTAGAAGTTTAGCGTATATCTTTAGGTCAATGTTGAGTAATGCAATGGGCCGGAAATTTTTAGGTGAGTCAGGGTCTTTCTCGGGTTTCGGGAGGGTGATGACTGTAGCATTTAACATTTCAGGTGGGAAGAGAGAATTAGATGGGGCTCTGTTGAATATATTGAGTAGATGGGGAGATAGGATTTGGAGTAATGTTTTATAGTATTCTCCCGACAGGCCGTCGGGCCCTGGGGCTTTGTGGTTGGGCAGGTGGCCGATAGTTTGGTATATTTCTGTTTGGGTGAATGGTTTGTTTAATACAGACAGTTGATCGTCTGTTAGCTTAGGGAGTGTGATATGATCTAGGAAGGAGTTGATTTCCTCAGTAGAGGGTTGGTGTGTTAAGTTGTCATTCTGGATATTATAGAGAGTACTATAGTACCTACTAAAGGCATCCGCTATTTCTTTGGGGTTAATCAGTTTTTTGTTGGAATCTGGGTGGTATAGATATGGGATTTTTGATTTTTCGCGTCGGCCTTTAATTACTCTGGCCATGGCTTTCCCTGCCTTTTTTCTTGTCGTGGAGTTAATAGCTTTTAGTTTGCGTAGGGATTTTTCATGGGACTGGAGCATCAGATCGCGCAGGTCTTGGCGTAGGTTAAAGATTTTCGATGTTGTATCTGGGGTTGGGGATTTTTTGTTTGAGATGTCTAATATGTTAATTTCCTTTGATATAGCATCTATACGTTGCGATCTCTCTCTTTTTAATCTAGCGCCTAGTTGAATGAGGATACCTCTTATATAAGCTTTGTGAGCACACCACGCAACCATCGGGTCCGCCACTGAGCCTGTGTTGTTGATAAAGTATTCTTCATGTTTGTTTGATATCAATTTTGCGTGTTGTGGTATTTGTAGCATGTAGTTGTTGATGCGCCACAGGTACGAATTGGAAGGTGTTTTTTTGTCTAGTAGTGTAATGGTTATTGGCGCGTGGTCGGACCAGGTGGCTGCATGGATCTCAGAAGTATGCACATTTTGTAAAAGCCATCTATCTAGGATGAACAGATCGATCCTTGAATAGGAGTTATGTCTTGGAGATAGGAACATAAAGTCTCTTTCCTCTGCGTGACCGCATCTCCATGCATCGTAGAGGTCGTTGTTCTTTAAGAGTGGGTTCAGTGATGGTAAGGTTCTTTTAGGTTTGGAGGTTGAATCCAGTTGGTAGTCCGGAACTAGGTTAAAGTCTCCACAGAGGAGTATGTGGCCTTGTTGGATTTTCTTTATTTTTTTGATCATTTTGTTGTGGAATGAGATCTGTCTCTGGTTCGGGGCATATATAGATGCCAGGGTGTATTTGTTCCCGTTAATGGTACAGATGATGATGATGTATTGACCATTGGGGTCTATGATGCTCTGATGAAGCTGGATGGACACAGAGTCTCTGATCACGATCATAATTCCTCTTTGTTTTCTAGAGAATTTGGCCTGAAATACATGAGGAAATGATGTGTGCTTACATTGGGGGGAGTTGTTTATCATGAAGTGCGTTTCCTGGACACATACTACATCACTGTGCAGCTGTAAGGCTGTCTTCCAGAGGAATGTCCTTTTTGCCGGTTGGTTTAGTCCTCTGGCATTTAGGGATAGGACTGTGATGGTCATCTTTGAGGCTTGGAGTGTATGGTAGGAGCACTACTTGCTTTGTTGAGTTCTGGTACAGTGTTTCTTCGCTGTTATCTTATTGGTGTGTGATGGCAGGGGTCCTCGGCGTCTTTGCTTGTTGTTGGTAGGCTGTTGGAGTAAGGAGCCTGTAAAAGATACTTGGTGTGGTGGTTAGGGTGGATCAATTGCTGAGAGGCAATGTAGCACATGAGTCGCCAGGAGTATCAGTATGAAAGAGAACATAAGAATAATGTGAACATAAGAGAGAACAAAGCTATTCAACTCAATGGTCCTCAACTTTAGGACCGTTCAACAACTGAGGTTAGCTGGTAACGAGCAGCTGATGCAGGTGTAGCTGCTAGATTGCCTGGGGAAGAGTTTGTAACTGAAAAAAAAATAAAAAAATAAAAATAAGAAAAAGTTCTGTGCTCTCTGTATAGTAGGCTCACTGGGCAGGCCGGAGATTGTGGCGACGATGGTGGACCCTTGGGACCCTTTAGTCGTTAGGTCTGTGTTTGTTGTTGTGGGGATGAGCTCCTGGATGGGACCTGTTGGAAGGGGGGTGGCTGATTGATTCTTGAGGTAGATCCGGGATAATATTCCAGGACTTGAGTAGTCATAGGGCTTCAGGTAGATGGTTGATTGAGTGGGAGGAACCATTGTGAGTAATTAGGAGAGTGGCTGGATAGCGCCATTTATAGACAATTTTATGGTTGTTTAGTGCCTTGGTAACGGACTTCAGCTGTCTTCTTTGTTGTAATGTGAACTGCGACAAGTCGGCATAGATTTGAATTTGGTCAAAGGGAGCTGGCAGGGTGTTGCGTTGCCTGGCTCTTAGGAGTAGTTGTTCTTTCACCGGAAAGAAGTGGATTTTCATTAGCACATCCCTAAGGATTGAGTCCGCTAGGTGTTTGGGTTTGGGGATTCGGTGGATACGGTCAATTGTTTTTTTGACCGGGAATAGACCTGGTATTATGGCAGAGAGTAGGTCGTGAGCATATTTTTGAAGATTTTGCTGGGATACTGTCTCGGTAACTCCGCAGAGTTTGATGTTATTGCGTCTAGATCTGTCCTCGAGATCAGCTAACTTTGCTTTTATCCAAGTGTTGTCGGATTTGGTGTCTTCATATGCGTCCACTAGTAAGTTGATGGTGCTGGTGCAGTCTTCCATTTTATTTTCCATGTGTGACACTCTGTCGTCCAGGTGGTGAATTTCGTTGCTGAATTTAGTGAATAAGCCCGATAAGTTGGACATCAGTGAGGTTTGAAATGAGAGTAGCATATCCTTCATAGTAGTGTCGAGTACGGGTTGGCCCGACGTTGGGAAGGATGCTATAGAGGTATGTAGGTCTTCCTCTGGGTTATTGGGGGCAGGGCTTCTGTTGCCAGATAGCGCTGGGTTGGATGGTGAGTCCAGCCTCATCCTGGCTACCCGTGGTGGAGTTTGTTGTTCTGGGTGTGGAGAAAGTGGTACGTCTGCTTCTATTATGGGGTCTGCGTCCGGTAGATCTGTGTATGAGTCCGACGGTGGAGTGTTCCTTGTCTCGTTGCTCAGCTGGGCCCTGTTGTCCATGGGTGCTGGTCTATGGAAGAAGGCCGTGAGTTTTTTGGGGTGGTGATCGTTCTTCCGTTTCCTTTTTGCCATTTAGTATTGAGGAGCTGTGTGAGTTGTTGATTCCAGGAGATTGTGATCGTTCTCAAGGGGTGATAGTGCTCCGGGCTGCGCTTCAGAGCTAGGATTAGGCTGCCATGTTTGCCTGTGCGATTATTCTATTTTTGTGATTAGTAGATGCTGTGCGGATCAGGGTCGTGGGTCAGAGTGTGGTGATGATGTCTCAAAGGGCTTCACTCA
>BLSH010480446.1:53577-64598 GCA_018402905.1 Glandirana rugosa
TGTTAGGTTGTGTTACCCGTCGTGTAACTTGTGTAAAATATTCACCAGTCTTTGAACATTTATTGAGTACTTCTTTTGTTTTTTCAATAGGAAGAGGGTCATGTGACACATCAAACATATTGAGAATTTTACAAGAAATACAATGGTGTGCTTGGTTTTAACGTAACCTTATTCTTTCATGAGTTATTTACAAGTTTCTGACCACTTATAAAATGTGTTCAATGTGCTGCCCATTGTGTTGGATTGTCGATGCAACCCTCTTCTCCCACTCTTCACACACTGATAGCAATACCGCAGGAGAAATGCTAGCACAGGCTTCCAGGATCTGTAGTTTCAGGTGCTGCACATCTCGTATCTTCACAGCATAGACAATTGCCTTCAGATGACCCCAAAGATAAAAGTCTAAGGGGGTCAGATCGGGAGACCTTGGGGGCCATTCAACTGGCCCATGACGACCAATCCACTTTCCAGGAAACTGTTCATCTAGGAATGCTCAGACCTGACACCCATAATGCGGTGGTGCACCATCTTGCTGGAACTATGATGTCGGTGATAGGGAATTGCTGGCCATCACGTCGGCTTTGGAGGAATGGCGGTACCTCCTGGAAGGAGCAGCTCACCCGGTATTGGTTTTTACTGACCATAAAAACCATAAAAAAACCATATGCTGTGAAGATACGAGATGTGCAGCACCTGAAACTATGGATACTGGAAGCCTGTGCTAGCATTTCTCCTGCGGTGTTGCAATCAGTGTGTGAAGAGTGGGAGAAGAGGGTTGCATTGACAATCCAACACAATGGGCAGCACATTGAGCACATTTTATAAGTGGTCAAAAACTTGTAAATAACTCATGAAAGAATAAAGTTACGTTAAAACCAAGCACACCATTGTTTTTCTTGTGAAATCCCCAATAGGTTTGATGTGTCACATGACCCTCTTCCTATTGAAAAAACAAAAGTTGGATTCAAAATGTCCGACTTCAAAATGGCCACCACCCATCTTGAAAATTCCCCCCCCCCTCACATATACTAATGTGCCACAAACAGGAAGTTAATATCACCAACCATTCCCATTTTATTAAGGTGTATCTATATACATGGCCCGCCCTGTATAATGGTTAAAAATGTTGAGTAGACTGTCGCAAACTTAAACTTCAAAATTTGGCCTACTAAAGGTTGGTTGCCCCGGCATGAAAAAGTTAATATCTGCAAGTTCGGAGCAAGCTCATACAAGTGCCACCATATCAGCCATCTTGCAGGGAACCCCAGAAGAAGACGTTTGGTGCCACTCTGTTCAATACCATTGCACGGAGCAGGTAAGTATACCATGTTTACAATGTTTATCATTTTAATTAAAATACTAGCTTTACAATCACTTTAAAGCCAACACATTTTTTTTTATATTTTTTCAAAATTGGGAAAGTGTTAAAAACTCCTGAAAGTCTTTTTATGTTGCATTGGGGAGCATTTCTTCACTTCCTGTCATGTGAAGACATGAAATATCTCCAATGTGAAAATAAACGTCTTATAGACACATGTCAAGGAAGACCTGTATACAATAACAATAGTAGTGCTTCCTAGTTATACAATACAGAACAAAATACAATAAAATTCCCTCAGGAGTGGAAGTGGAACAAATCATGGCCAAGTGAGAATAACAAAAGGTAATTTATCAGCTGGATCATATCCTAAATTTAAGCAGTATATGACTGGCAGTGAGCTTATTGGTAGCCAGGAAATCCCTGAGAATTAGGGGGCCTAAGGAGAGAAGGGTCCAGGGGCTTGTCTTGATCTGTTATTTTAAGCTTGCCTAAGGAGTTGGTGAGATCTTATTTCAAGTAGTATTCAGTGTAGTAGAAAGGGTGCATAGTGGGTGAAAGTTCCTCCTGTGTGAACGTGAATTCCATATATTTATGCCACCTGGCAAAGAAAGTTGAGTATTGCGAAAGTTCAGTATAATTGTACCCAATCTTTCTAGGTTAAAGAGCAAAAGCAATGCCCATTTCACAGATGGAAGACGTGGTCTAGAAGGATTAATCCAATTGCTCATTATCGTTCTACGAGCTACTAATAAACACACATGAGCCCAATGTGGGAGGTTAAATGGCGTTGATGTTGAAGATAAGGTAGCTGACACTTCACATCCAAAGAGACACAGTAAAGGGTCCTTGGTAGGGATGGGTGAACAGTTTGGTCCAAGCATGAGTTCAGGCCGAACATTGGCTGTTCGCCCATTCACCGAACAACTGAATTGTCAGGCCGTCTGAACATTTATTCTGCCCGCCAAATGGCCACAATGCACTGTTCCGCATTGAAAGCCCTGTTTGGCTGAAGCAATGAAAGCTTCACTCAATCAGAGCACAGAGCCATGATTGGATGCAGTCATGATGACTCTATCCAATCATGGCTCGTTGCTCTTAGTCCCGCCCCACACTATAAAAGTATTCTTTCAATAGCGGGCATTTTTAGTGTGATATCAGCATGGAGAGATACTGCACTGTTCAGTGCTACTAGACAGATAGTGTGCTATTGTGATTCATTTGTCAGTGTAGAGTATCGCTGTATGTTTCTGTGCATTACTGCAAGTTTAACGCCATATATTTCATTGCGTTACTACAAGTTTAATGCCATATATTTCTGTATTTCTTTAACCACTTCCCGACCAGCGCCGTAAAAAGGCGGCGGTCGGGTTTGAGCGGCTCTACCGGGACATAGCCTGCACCTGCAGGCTATATCCCGGTATCATTTTTTAGAGCTGGAGGTCGGCTATCCAGGGGTAAGGACCGATCCGGCTCGGGAGCTGCTCGGTCGTTACCCCAGGGGGGCAGGAGGTGACATCCGGCGCGTCCACCGGGAGACCGGAGTGACGATCCGGCGCGTCCGCCGGCTGGAAGGAGACCTGACAGAAGCCGTAATCGGCTCTGATCGGGTCTCCTTCGGCAAATTCCGGAACTTCCACTAACGGCGCCAATTTAAAAAAAATGACAGTATTCAGAATCGCCATTTTTGGCAATATGAATACTGTGAAGCGCAAATGAGGGATGGGGGGTCTTTTAGACCCCCCGGCCCTCCAAAAGTGTACCTGTCACCATATATTACTATCACAAGGGATGTTTACATTCCTTGTGATAGCAATAAAAGTGATCAGATTTTTTTTAAAGGAACAGTGCTAAAAATAAATAAATAAGTAAAATAAAAAAAAAATAAAAAAAGATTTAAATCGCCACCGTCCTCGCGAGCTCGCGCAGCAATGAAAACGCATACGTAAGTCGTGCCCGCATATGAAAACGGTGTTCAAACCACACATGTGAGGTATCACCGTGATCGTCAGAGTGTGAGCAATAATTCTAGCAAAAGACCTCCTCTGTAACTCTGTAATCTGGTAACCGTTAAAATGTTTTAAAGCGTCGCCTATGGAACTTTTTAAATACCGGACTTTGTCGCCATTCCGCGAGTGCGTGCCATTTTCAACCGTGTCATGTATGGTATCTATTTACTCGGCGTAACATCCTCTTTCACAATATACAAAAAAATTGGGCTAACTTTACTGTTGCCTTATTTTTTAACTCAAAAAAGTAAAATTGTTCCAAAAAAATTGCGATTGAAAGACCGCTGCGCGAATACCGTGTGACAAAAAGTATTGCAACAATAGCCATTTTATTCTCTAGGGTGTTTGAAAAAAAATATATATATATAATGTTTGGGGGATTCTAAGTAATTTTCTAGCAAAAAAAATGTTTTTAGCTTGTGACCACCAAATGTAAAAAAGTGGCCTGGTTGGTAAGTGGTTAATGCCATATATTTCTGTGTGTTACTGCAGGTTTAATGCCATATATTTCTGTGCCTTACTGCAAGTTTAACAATATATATTACTGTGCGTTACTGCAAGTTTAACACTATATATTTTTGTGTTACTGCAAGTTTAACAGGGCTCTGTTCAGTGCTACTAGACAGATAGTGTGCTATTGTGATTCTATTGTCAGTGTAGAGTATCAATTTAATGTGAATCTAGGGATAGTTCAGTCAGTGTGAGTGTAGGGAGTGACCACCATTCATCTGTACATTAGTGTGAATCTAGGGACAGTTCAGTCAGTGTGAGTGTAGTGACTGTTTAACACAGTACATTTCATTGCGTTACTGCAAGTTTAATGCCGTATATTTCAGTGCATTACTGCAAGTTTAACACCATATATTTCTGTCCATTACTGCAAGCTTAACACTGTATAATTGATTGTGTTACTGCAAATTTAATGCCATATATTTCTGTGCGTTACTGCAAGTTTCGTACCGTATATTTCTGTGTATTACTGCAAGTTTAATGCCGTATATTTGCAAGTTTAACGCTGTATGTCTCTGTGCGTTATTGCAAGTATCTTTCTGTGCATTACTGCAAGTTTAACACCGTATATTTCTGTGCATTACTACAAGTTTAACGCCATATATTTCTGTGCGTTACTGCAAGTTTAATGCCATATATTTCTGTGTGTTACTGCAGGTTTAATGCCATATATTTCTGTGCCTTACTGCAAGTTTAACACTATATATTACTGTGCGTTACTGCAAGTTTAACACCATATATTTTTGTGTTACTGCAAGTTTAACGCCGTATATTTCAGTGCGTTACTGCAAGCTTAACACCTTAGATTTCAGTGTATTACCTTCCATTTAACACAGTATAGTTCAGTGCGTTACTGCAAGTTTAACGCAATATATTTTGTGTAGTACCGCAAGTTTAATGCCATATTTTTCTGTGCGTTACTACACGTTTGACACAGTATATTGCAGCATATTATAGTGTATCCGCGGAGTGTGTCTGTGTAGTGAGTACTCAAATTAAAATGCACCAAACACCACTTTCCATTGATTAAAGTGGTTGTCAACCCGTGACAACCACTTTAACCTACAGGTAAGCCTATACACCACTTTTCATTGATTAAAGTGGATCAATGTACATATTTCCACATCTTTATTACATTTTGTTAATGAGGCCTGTCCCCCCATGAAGTCTGGGAGGACAACAAGGAGAGGCAAATGTTCCCATGGCATTGTAAGCGGACAGCAGCATATGTGTCCACAGGCAAAGGTGGACATGGTCAGTCCTCAGGCAGGGCATCATTTCCTCTGTTTAGTGATGTTGCCCGTGCTATTCAGCCACAGCATGCAGAGGTGGTGGACTGGCTTAATAAACTGCCCTCTTCCTCCTCATCCTCTGTCATCAGCCGTCATAGAGCAGGGTGTTCCAGGTCCTTGCAGCACATCTGCCAGCAGTACACCACCAGCTGTAGACTCTAGCCGGCAAATTTATCTGCCCCATCTGCTGCAGTGAAAAAAAATACAATCACTGCCACCCACATGCCCAGTGTCTAAATGCAAGCTTGTCAAAGCTGCTGGCTCTACAACTTCTGCCTTTCCGTCTGGCGGATTCTGCCCCCTTCCGTGAATTTGCAAAATGTGCTGTACCACAATGGCAGGTTCTCAGTCACTATTTCTTTTCATGTAAGGACATTCCAACTCTCTACCATCACATGGAAGGCAATGTTGTGCCATCGTTGGGCAAGGCAGTAAGCTGCAAAGTCCACATTACTGCTGACAAGGTCCAACAAGCATGGGCAGGAATGATATATTTCATTCACAGCACACTGTGTAACTGTTTCCAAATTGGAAGGATGCAGGAAAGGGCTCAGTGCTACAGCTTCTTGTGCCCCCATGTCTCCATACAGCTGGTGATGATGCAAGATTAGTCAGCTCTACCCCCTCCTCTTCCATGTTCTCCTCTTCTGAATTGCCCTATGAACCTCAAGTACTCCCTAAGCTTTCAAGGGGCTAGTCAATGAGACAGGCTAAAAGGTGCCATGCAGTACTTCATCTGGTGTGTCTATGGGAAAGGAACCACACTGGAGCAGATATTCTTGCAGCTCTGCAGGGACAGCCCAGAGGTGGTCCATGTAATGCCAGCTGGAGCCAAGAATGAGGGTGTGCGAGAATGGCACAAACCTCCTGTCCACCCTTAGACTGGGAAAGTTTAAGCAAGTGCCATGCCTTGCACGTGTCCTCAATTTGGTGGTACATCATTTCCTAAATAGGCTTCCAGGGTTAGAAGATATGCTAAAGCAGGCCAGAAGAGTCTATAGCCTTTTCAGGTGATCATACACAGCCAGTGCTCGGTTGCCTGAAATTATGCAGGAATTCCACCTGCCCGTAAACCGCCTCATTTGTGTCATGCCCACCAGGTTGAACTTTACTTTGGCAATGCTGCAGCAGCTGCACATACAGCAGAGGGCCATTAATGAGTATCTGTGTGAGTATGGCACAACGATAGGCTCAGGCCGGATCGGCTTTTTTTCCCCACATGAATGGCTGCTCATAAAGGACGCATGCACTGTACTGTAACCATGTGAGGATGCCACAAGGATGGTGACCTGTGACAATGCATGCATCAGTGACACAATCCCTATTGTGTTCCTGCTGGAGCAGACTCTGCATGGCATTATAGACAGGGCATACGAGGCAGAGCAGTGGGAGAAAGAGGAGGACTTTCTTTCCTCTAAAGGCCCACTTTATGCAGACACCATTGTTCCTATGCCACAGAACACACAAGAAGAGAGAGAGAAGGAGGATTCTGGCAGTTTTGGAGGCATTGAAGCAGAGGAACACATATGTCAAACAGTAAGAGATGGTTTTCCATCCCCAGAACCCTTGGGAGTAGTACATGGCTGGAAGGAGACAGTTCCAGATACTTTAATCCTGAGTGACCCCAAGGAGTCTGCTTCTCATGCCTCAGCAAGTTTGCAGTGCATGGGCTCATCATGCTTCAAAGGTTGCAAAAGTACCCAAGAATACGTGGCATAAAGGAGAAGGATCACTATTGGTTGGCAATCCTCCTTAACCACCGTTACAAGGGGAAAGTCTCAGAACTCTGTCCCCAGAGAGAGTGCAGAAGATGAAATCTCTTGAGGACACCTTAAAGAGGAGTTTATCAACCACTTTTCCCAACTCTGGTTGGTTACAGTGTTGTGGAAAATGTAGTTTTGGGGCTTCTGTTGGTCAAGAGAGGAGCGATGGAGAAGGCGGGTGCCTAAGTGATGCATTTCACAATTTTTTTAGTCCTCGCAACCAAGGGCTGTCAGCTTCCACATCCCATCAGCAGCGTCTGCATCACATGGTACAGTCTTCTCTATATTCCTATCGCACACCTTCCTGGAAAACAAGGCTCATTCAAGAGTGGGTGCTGCAGCAATTACCAGCTGGATCCTGGAGATGTCAAAGGTTTCTTTATTGTAGAAAGATCACATCACAGAAAAGTGCACTTTTCTGTGATGTGATCTTTCTACAATAAAGAAACCTTTGTACGGTGATCCATGGTGTGCTGGTGAATATGTACACTTGCATCACATGGTGGACAATTATCTAGGGATGAAAACAGAGATGGAGAGCTTTCCAATCGACGATCCACTGGCTTACTAGGTCATGAGAATAAACCACTGCCCAGAACTTGCCCAGTATGCAATTGAGCTGCTGGGCTGCCCTGCATCCAGTGTTCTTTCCAAACGGGCATATAATGCTCCTGGAGGTTTTGTTACTGATGATATAATGCATCTGTTCACAGACTCTGTGGACGGTCTGACATTTATCAAAATGAATCAGTCCTGGATTACCAGAAGCTATAAAGCCCCTGATGCCGATGTCACCAATTAAGTGTTTTTGGGATGTGGAATCTCTGCAGGACTTCTAGGCTGCCTAGCATTGTGGGAGTTGATTTCATCTGGAAGAATGTTTTTGGTGTAAGTTTCATGGGCACAATTAACAATCAAAGACCAATTTTTCCGCACCTGCTTGACAGGTGCATATCATTTCAATTTTTTACAGAAAGGCCAATTCTTGCTTTCATCAAGAGTACCTCAATATGGTTACGGTGTGAAGGCGCCATCGACACCCAAAGACCAATTTTTCTGCACCTGTTTGACAGATGCATATAATTACAATTTTTGACAGCAAGGTCAATTCTTGCTTTCATCAAGAGTACCTCAATTGGGTCATGGTGGGAATGCGCCACTGACACCCAAATACCAATTTTCCGCCCGTTTGACAGGTGCACATCATTGCAAATTTTGAAAGCAAGGCCAATTTTTGCTTTCATCAAGAGTACCTCTATAGGGTTACGGTGTGAAGGCGCCACCAACACCCAAATTCCATTTTTTCCACACCCATTACTTCTATCCAAAGTCTGTGGAAGAGACACCAGAATTTATCTAAAAAATTCCCAGTGCACTACATTGTGGCCTCATCATACAGACTGGCTCCCCAAGCCGTTGCTTACAAAATAAAGAAAGCTTGCAGGGAAAATGACTTTTTTTGGGCTTTATAAATACAATTATTGCTGCAGCTGCTTCTATACACAGTACAGATGTGTCACTTTACAGGTAGACAAAGGGGACACCCCAAGCACTATATTGAAAGGAATTTTTCATTTTTTATGTTTTCACTTTAAGCATCAATAAATCACTGCTCACTTAAAAATTACATTTTTTACAAACTTTTTTTCATTGATACGTGTCCCCCAGGGCAGTACCCGGACCCCCATAACCATTGTATGCTCAATTACTTGCATATAAGCCTTTAAATGGGCACATTTGATTTTTCACGTTCTGGTCCCATAGACTTCAATGGGGTTCGTTATTTGGTTCCGAACTTTCGCAATGTTCAAAAGTTCTGGTGCGAACCGAACAAGGGGTTATTCGGTCCATCCCCATTCCTTGGGTTGCCCAACTTTTCTGACTTTGGTAATATAGGTGAGAACAGAGTCCCAATAGGTAGTGTGACAGCAGGCAGGTAAAATCACCTGGGTGAATTCAAGATGGCAGGTACATTTGTCCCAGGTTTAAAATATATATGGACTTCTACCACTAGGGGGAAGTGCTCGAAGATTTGCAGGGGTAGAGGTAATTAGCCAGCTGAGTTGAGCTGGCTCATTAAGGCCTTTACAAAAGCTCCCAGCAGGCCTAGGGGAGTTGCTCCACCCTAGAACCAGTTTCTGTGTCAATAGACTGGGGAGAGTGACAGCAAAACCTGTGCGGTAAGGCCAAGCCTGTGTGGCACCTTATAATACCAGAGAGATAGGTGATAGGTATAGTAGAAGGCTGTACCTAGCTGGCAGATGGAGAAACCTACCAGTATAGTCAGTGGCCAAGTTGGCAAGAATTTATTTTGATGTTTGTTTTTGTTTTGCTGTTTTTCTACAATTGTATATAGTGTAAATAAACCACACAGTTTGTTTCACCTAGAACTGCTGTTTTGCTGTGCCTATTTTGTGTAGTGAACCTTTCCAGGGGGTCACACACACCCGCTGCTGAGCTAACCCCCTTACAGTTGGTGGAGGATGCGGGCAGTTTTTTTAAAGGCCAGCATGGAAGAGTTGCTGAGACAGCTTGCGATAGCAAATGCTAATCAACAACAAACAAGTGCTAGTCTACAACAAGCGAATGTTAATCAGCAAGTCTGGAAGCTCAGCAGCAAGCTCACCAGCAAAGTCTGGAAGCACAGCAACAAGCCCAGCAGCAATCTGAGGCTCGCTTAATTGACCTGTTACAGAAGCAAGAGCAGAGACTACAACAGCAAATGGATACAGTAATGCAGCGGAAGATGGAAGTGTATAGAGAACATACGTCAAGGGATAACCAGGTGTAGGTAGGTTCCCATCAATAGGGTTTGAGCATTTTCAAGAGATGCATTCCGTCCCTAATGTAAGAGGCCAGTTAGAGTACCTTAAGTTGAAGGAAGAAATCAATATATTGGCTGAACCCAGTCGTCACACTCTCCATCTCTGCCACTATGGGCCTGCCTGGTGGAGCTACTAGACTTTTGTAGATTTTTGGAAGATGGTAGAAATATGGCACCTTGTAAAACGTTTTTAGAAGAAAAGAAGCCTCGTTCTTATTGATGATCTTGTCATTCAATGCTGCCTTGACCAGTTGACTGGCTTCTGTGGCGAATTTAGTAGTGGGATCAGAGGACAGTTTTTATAGGTGTTGGAATCTGACAGCAGTCTAGTGGCCTCTGCCACATAGACCTGTCTGTTTTGTACTACTATCCCTCCACCCTTGTCAGCTGCTTTGATCACCGGATCATTGGCTTTCATCAGTTGATCAAAGTGTGCCTAGGCACTTTCGAGAGCTACACAAAACATCCACCTCTGGATTGAAGGTCTGGGTCATAGAGCAAATATCTAATACCCTCCCAGCAGCTGAGCGATTCAAAAAACTCTGTGCCCGTTAGACCTTCCGGATTTATACTCTAGACGTCCTCTCACCTGGCAGCATCAATGAATGTATAGAA
Organism: Glandirana rugosa; assembly: GCA_018402905.1. NCBI lineage: Eukaryota > Metazoa > Chordata > Amphibia > Anura > Ranidae > Glandirana > Glandirana rugosa. The sequence continues at coordinate 63,909 of BLSH010480446.1, forward strand.
GTTTCTACCATTCTTTAGCCTTCCTATCACCATTGGGAACCTGCTGTATGAACTTTTTTTCCCTATGAGTGATGTGATCATTATCATAGTATTTTTAATAATTTTTAGCCACACATTTCTGTACTAGAAGATTTATTATTCCTCATACTTTATCCCATTCCTGTTTTCTGAAGCATCACTGCTCTGCATCTGCTGGTCCGGCCGAACTTCGGGACAAAGTCCGGGTCCGGACGGAACCCGAACGATCGCACGGACACCGAACCCCATTGAAATCAATGGGGACCTGAACTTTTAGGCACTCAAGCCGGCCTGGTCGTCTACGTCTCGTCACTACGAAGTCTTTTGTCCTTACCCTATTTCATACTCCTTATTATTTAGAAGATCATGTCTTTACACACCGATTTTTAATAATTTTTATGATACTATTACTAGTGTAGTGAGTATCCCTTTTTTTCAAGTATGTCGTCCAAGGGTTACCACTATCCTTCCGATTTCTTACCATCTTTGAAGATATGTAAGTAACTACGACGGTCCACTCTCCTGCAGATCTCATATTTAGGCCTTCCAGATTGCCCGTGTCTCAAAAAACTTAGCGAGTCGACGACCCTCCCATAATCTATAAACGAGATACTGGGTCTGGAAGTTAGGTCTCCACCTACAAAACACATCGAGAGCTTTCACGGATCCGTG
>BLSH010480446.1:71905-86414 GCA_018402905.1 Glandirana rugosa
TCATTTAGCCATGTTTACCTTATGCATATCCCTACATATCTTTTGATTTATCCCTAAAATATATATTATAACTTTGGTCAACTACACAATTTCCATTTCTCTATATTTTATCATCGTGTACTATACAGTGTTCATTAACAGCAGTGTCTGTCCTCATTGAGTTTCATGCTGGCTGCTCCACTGCCCCTTTCTTCTCCCTTTCTTCCCCCTCCCCTCCCTGCTTCTGTATATAATCACGTCAGCCTGCTCAGTGTTTACTCGTCCTTTGCCTGAAGAAGGGGCGCAGCTATCACATTACCATAGCCGCCCGTCCATGAAATGCGTCCCACGTTGATGACATCATCCGCCCGTGCCTGGCTTCAGCTGCGCTCCAAGCCAGTGACAGTTCGGGATGGAAGCTGCTCTGAGAGGTGGATGGTCGGCCAGGAAGCTCAGAGCTCCCTCTGAGCTTCCTGGCCGGCCATCCACCTCTCAGAGCGGCTTCCATCCGGAACTGTCACTGGCTTGGAGCGCAGCTCAAGAGTGCCGGTATTTTTCGCCTTTCACATGGCATACTACTGAGATTCCCTACCTGGTAATTAGGCTTCCCTCAAACTTAGCGGATCTCTATTCACTCAATTACCTATCTTTCCTTCAGGGATGTGCCAAGGACCTTGAGAGTTGGACCAAGTTAAACATATCATGTTTCGGTAGGGCAGCCATGCTAAAGATGACCACCTTGCCTAGATTTCTTTATATAGCACGGGTAATTCCTATTGCCCTGCCTAAATCCTTCTTCCAAAACTTGCAGGCTAAAATAGGATCCTACCTGTGGAAAGGGAAGACTCCTAGATTGAGTCTCCTGAGGCTCTCAGCCCCAAAATCAAATGGTGGCCTCGGTCTTCCCAATTTTAAGAAATACCACAGAGCTGTCCTTTGCCAAACTAGTAGATCACCATATTCATAACTCCCAGAAATATTGCGTAGATCTGGAAAATTCTATGCTGGGTACCCCATTGCATAATATAGCATGGACCAGAGGGGGACACAGGCTACAAAATGCTAGGCATCACCCACTTATAACCCCCCTACTGTCCTCACTGAAGGATATCGCAAAGAATCACACCATAATGGCTATCCCTGGCCCTATGACCCCAATCAAAGACAATCCAGATTTCCCGCCAGGGTTAGAAAAGGGCTACATAATCTCCCAATCGAATGATAACCCCAGAGCAGCTTACTTCTTCCAAGATGGAAGTTTTCACACAGTAAAAGACCTCTCAGAGAACCTTGAGATCCCCTCTGTACCTTTTTGGTCATACCTACAGCTCAGACTCTATTTAAACAACTCCAGTGTCAAGCCCATTTTCTCGAGACCCAAAACAACCCTGGAAAAGCTCTGCACTTAGTCGCACTTATTCACGCTATTATTTCCACAACAGACCCAAACTATCTTGCCCCAACAAAAAAGCTTGGGAATCACCCAAGGATAAGGAGCTGTCAGATGACCAATGGGAACTAGCATGCACTACAGCTCTTAGGGGTACCCTAAATGTCTCCACCCAAGAACATAACTTTAAAGTCACGACACATTGGTACAGAACTCCATATCAGCTCCACAAACTCTTTCCCAACATAACAGATCTATGCTGGAGGTGTGATTCCCATCAGGGAACCATGTTGCACATTGGGAATGCCTCATACTGGGAAACAGTCCACAAAACTATATGTAAGGTAACAACCTTTTCACTAGAATTTTCATTTCACCAATACCTATTGCACTACTCTGAGTCTATGCAACATTCCTTTAAAAAGTAGTTGGCAATGCATATGATAAATACAGCTCGACTTTGCAGTCCGGCCCTTTGGAGACAAAAGAGAGTGCCCTCGGTGGCAGACTGGTTTGCCAGACTGAACAAACACAAGAGATGGAAGAACTAATAGCCATTTCAACTGAAACTATATCCACTTACCATAAGACGTGGCTATGCTGGATAGACTTTAAAATCACTGACCACTACAGGAACCTCCTGAGAACGCATTGATAACTGATTCGACATACACAACGAGAAGGTCAGACTGGTCCCCTTCTCCCCTCCCCCCTTCTCCCCCTCCCTAACCCCCCTTCCCTTGACCCCTCCCTCCTCTTTTCTTTTATACACTTCTGTTGTATTTAATCTCTTTTCTCTGGAAAACAGTACTATTTAATGTGTAATTGGAAAGACTCCTTAAGCCCCCTCTAAGAGATGGTTCACCAGCTACCATTACTAATCCTGATTTTCTTCATAGCAACGATATACAGACTGAACAAAGATCTTGTAGTTTAACTATCGGGTCTTATGAGCTGCCATGACTACATAATATGATTTCCTGATCACAAATTAGTTTATTACATTATTTTTTTGCAATATGTGAAACTTAATATACACTGTAAAACTGTATACAAAAATTCCCACGCCACAGCCTGATGAGCTAATCTGCAGCTGCTGTTATGTCCTCACCTATTGTGAGGAGTTTGATTGAAAACAAGGAACAGCGCTAGCTTAATTATGGGATCTTCCAACTATTTGATGCGGGTTCTCCCACCACACTCTTCTATGTGCTAATTAACAAAAAATTACATAGACCCAATTCCTATATGGATTATAGGTTTGACTATGTATTGCAAATGATAAGTGCAAATAACAAATGCGCAATATGACATGTGTTGTGTCTATAAATAAATACCTGCAATTCAAAATCTATAATGCAAACTATAATACGAAAATACAAATTCCAAAATTTCAAAATATATGCAACATATGGTGCAGTATAGTACATGCCCCCTATTGCTGCAAAAAAATCAAGACAATCAAGATAAAGAAAATCAAAATGTCCATGCTGTGGTGAATAAATATACTAATTAAAGTGCAATTGTAGTCCAGTATGAAAAGTGCGTTCCAGCGCTCAAGTGACTTGGTGCTATAAGATTTCCATTCTGGTATAAATTTCCCTCTCATGTGATTATAAAGTGCTTGTGCTCACGCCGTCTCCAGGCCACCTTGTGCAGATAGTGAGGTAAGGATTCCCTACTTACCAGACCATATTGACCCTCACAGTCATACGACTTAGAGGAGTCAATTTGCGCTTTCGGTCTCTCACCCGACCATAGGTGTAAGTCCGTTCAGCTGTTCCCTTTAGGACTCCACTGCTCACTTTCCCCGGTGTTTGGTAGAAAAGAGAAAAGAAACTCTCATCGCGTACCTTCTTTAAAAGTTTATTGGCCAGCGAATACAAACAAATGCACGGCAAATGCAATATTCACCCGTGGTCGCCGCGACTGCGCAGTGTCGACTAGCGTACGAGCAGGATGTGGCCCAGCGTACCCTGTGTTCCCACTGACGCATTTCGTCACTTCCGTAATGTCTTCAGAGTTGGCCAACAGCTGAGCAGCTGAACGGACTTACACCTACGGTCGGGTGAGAGACCTCTCCAGATTTTATCTTGTCGGTGTTGGCCGGAGACACTCGGGAACCTGGGGCGGAACCAACATCTTCAGACGAAAACATGCCATCTATTGAGTTCTCTGATTTAGAGCTTCACAGGGAAAATTTTGCCACAGAACAGGTAAAATACACCACCCTGATAAAAGCATGGGAAAATGTGGTAAAGATAGATGGTGAATTAGTGAACCCAGATCAGTCTATTGTGGAAAGGGATCTGTTATATGCTCAAAAAGCAGATGAAACCATTGAGCAACTTGTGGTGCCCAAACCCTATAGGAAGTTGGTATTGGAATTAGCCCATGGGCACATTCTGGGAGGTCATTTGGGGGCGGAGAAAACCAGAGAGAGAGTATTACAGAGATTCTATTGGCTTCGGGTCATGAAAGGAATAGAAAATTATTGTTCCTCCTGCCCTGTGTGTCAGAAGTCGGCACCTTTGTTGCATTTCCGTAACCCACTGATACCTCTCCCCATCATTGAGGTTCCCTTTGAGAGGATCGCAATGGATTTGGTAGGCCCGATACTGAAGTCCGCTAGGGGGCATCAGTATATTTTGGTCATATTGGACTATGCCACCCGCTATCCCGAAACGATCCCTCTTAGAAATACGTCTGCCAAGACGATAGCCAAAGAGCTATTTCTTGTCTTCAGCCGTGTGGGTATTTGCAAGGAATTGCTTACGGACCAGAGTACACCGTTTATGTCCAGGGTAATGAAAGAGTTGTGCAAGTTGTTCAAAGTGACACTATCGCATATATCCGTGTATCACCCTCAAACAGATGGGTTGGTTGAAAGGCACAACAAAACCCTGAAACAAATGTTTAAAAGGTGGTGGATAGAGATAGTAAGGATTGGGACTGTTTAATACCCTACTTGATGTTTGCTATTCAGGAAGTACCACAATCCTCTACTGGGTTCTCGCCCTTCGAGTTACTCTATAGGAGACACCCAAGAGAGCTGTTGGATATCGCCAAGGAAACTTGGGAAAGTGAGAGTTCTCCCCACCGGAGTGTGATTGAGTATGTTGCCCTGATGCAAGATAGAATTGCATAGGTAATGCCAATCGTCAAAGAACACTTGACACAAGTTATCACAGCAAAGGGTGTACAACCGTAAGGCCAAAATCCGTACTTTTTTCCCAGGGGATAGGGTGTTGGTACTCATCCCTACGGTCGAAAGCAAATTCCTAGCCAAATGGCAGGGCCCATATGAAATAATTGAAAAAGTGAGTGAGGTGAACTACAGGATCAGACAACCAGAACGGCGAAAGCCAGAACAGATATACCACATTAATCTGTTGAAAGCCTGGAGGGATAGGGAATCCCTAGTCGTAGAAACCTTGGTAACACCTACTCAGTCTGATTGCTTAATTCCTGAGGTTGGAATAGCAGTCATCCTATCGAAACCCCAAAAACAGGAGGTGAAAGAGTTTGTGCTCCACAACAGAGAGTGTTCTCTGAGCTGCCAGGACAAACATCTGGGGTAGAGCATGACATTATCACCCCTCCAGGTGAAAGAGTGAAACTAAAACCTTATTGAATAGGGAAGTTCAACAAATGCTTGAATTAGGTGTGATAGAAGAATCCCAGAGTGACTGGTCCAGCCCAAATGCCCAAACCCGATGGGAGCTGGTGATTTTGTAACAATTTTCGGCAGTTGAATAAAGTTACAAAATTTGATACCTACCCCATGCCACGCATAGATAAACTGATCGACTGACTGAGAACAGCCTGATATATGACGACCCTTGATCTCACCAATGGGTATTGGTAAATTCCCCTAGCTGAGTCAGCAAAGGAGAAAATGGCATTTGTAACACCAGAGGGGGCATTCCAATATAGAAGAATGCCGTTTGGGTTACAAAATGCACCAGCAACATTCTAGCGGAAAATGGACAAGATTCTGAGGCCCCATCAGAAGTATGCTGCAGCCTACCTGGACAATGTGATTATCCACAGTACGGATTGGGCCTCAAATCTGCCAAAAGTGCAAGCCGTGTTAGACTCCATAAGGGTAACTGGGTTCACGGCCAATACAAAAAAGTGTACCATTGGACAGGAAGAGGCCAAATATTTGGTCAACAAAGTGGAAGCCATAAATAGTTGGCTGCGTCCCAAAAGCAAGAAGCAGGTTTGAGCGTTCCTCGGAATTGCTGGATACTAACAGCGGTTCATTCCTCACTTTGCTTCTCAGGCCGCTAACCAACCTGAAAAAAGGGAAAGAGTCTGCCATGGTGAAATGGACCCAGGAGGCTGAAGCAGGCTTCCAGTCTTTAAAAAAAAGCCTTATGTAGCCAGCCAGTGCTGTACTCCCCTGACTTCTCTAAGGAATTTGTGGTACAGACTGATGCATCAGATGTAGGCTTAGGAGAAGTGTTGTCCCAGGTTTGGAAGGGGGAAGAGCACCCAGTTATTTATCTCAGCAGAAAACTGAAATCCGATGAAGAGAATTATGCCACAATTGAGAAAGAGTGTCTAGCGGTGAAGTGGGCGTTAGATTCCCTTCGATACTATTTGCTGGGTAGACACTTTGACCTGATTACGGATCAAATGGATGGCTCAAAACAAGGAGACCAGTAGAAGGGTAAATAGGTGGTTCCTGGCCCTGCAGGAATTTAACTTTACTGAGAAGCATCGCCATGGTGTTCAAATCAGGAAAGTGGATGCTTTGTCTCAGGTACCTGCGTGCCTGACTGCTGGTGTTCCAAGCCCCGGTTTGAAACAAGAGGGGGGGTATATGACAGCAGGCAGGTAAAATCACCTGGGTGCATTCAAGATGGAAGGTACATTTGTCCCAAGTTTAAAATATATATGGACTTCTACCACTAGGGGGAACTGCTGGGAGTTTTGCAGGGGTAGAGGTAATTAGCCAGCTGAGTTGAGCTGGCTCATTAAGGCCTTTACAAATGCTCCCAGCAGGCCTAGGGGAGTTTCTCCACCCTGGAACCAGTTTCTGTGTCAATAGACTGGGGAGCATGACACCAAAACCTGTGCGTTAAGGCCAAGCCTGTGTGGCTCCTTATAATACCAGAGAGATAGGTGCTAGGTATAGTAGAAGGCTATACCTAGCTGGCAAATAGGGAAACCTACCAGTATAGTCAGTGGTCAAGTTGGCAAGGATTTATTTTGAAGTTTGTTTTTGTTTTGTTGTTTTTCTACAATTGTATATAGTGTAAATAAAGCACACTGTTTGTTTCACCTACAACTGCTGTTTCGCTGTGCCTATTTTGTGTAGTGAATAGTGTTGAGCGAACCCGGACTGTAACGTTCGGGCCCGTACCGAACTTTCGGGTGTTGGGGATCCGGACCCGAACACAGACATTTCATAAAACGTTTGGGTTCGGGTTCTGGGTTCTGGTAGTTGATCACGCATGTTGAATAGCTGAAGGGCAGCCAATCAACAAGCGTTTCACTGGTTTGCCCTTAGAAGCCATCACAGCCATACCTACTAATGGCATGGCTGTGATTGGCCAGTGCATCATGTGACCCAGCCTCTTTATAAGCTGGACTCACGTAGTGCTGCAGTCACATGCTCTTGGGTTAGTGTAGGGAGAGGAAGCTGCCGGCGTTTTTGTGAGGGAGAGATTGCAGACATTTTAACATCTGATACTGCATCCTGAGATTACTACTGCTGTTGTTCTGAGGGACAGATTGCAGAAATTTGAGATTTCACATACTGCTGCTTTGAGTGACAGATTGCAGATCAAACTCTGCATAACACAATGATCGCTACGATCGTGCACAACGATCAGATTGTTGGAGTAATTTGAGATTTCACATACTTCTGCTTTGAGTGACACATTTCAGATCAAACCCTGCCTAACACAACGATCGTTACTATCGTACACAATGATCAGATTGTGGGATCGTACACAACGATCAGATTGTACGAGTAATTTGAGATTTCACATACTGCTGCTTTGAGCGATCTGACTGCACTAGGTAGAGGCTTCTGCTTAGAGGGACAGATTATTGTTCAAAAATCATCTAGTTCTAAAGGGAGAGGTTCTAGCTAAAGCTGTAAGTGACACATTATTGTTCAAAAATCATCTACTAGTTTATTTGATTTTAATTTATTTTCCCTATCCCCATTTTTTTGTAGGGCACTTGCCCTACTCTTACCCCCATTTTACTTCCTTTTGCAGCCCTCTAGCACTTGCCAGGACTTTGTTACAGCCATTTTTGTGCCTAAAAGTTCGGGTCCCCATTGACTTCAATGGGGTTCGGGGTCCGGTATAACGTTCGGGTAACGTTCGATGCCGAACCCGGACTTTTTTCCAAAGTTCGTTCGGACCCTCCGAACCCGAACGTCCAGGTGTTCGCTCAACTCTAGTAGTGAACCCTTCCAGGGAGTCGCACACACCCGCTGCTGAGTTAACCCCCTTACAGTAGAGATAAATGATCATTCCTTTAGGTGATAAAGTACCATAGGGCATTGAAGAGAGCACCAAGGACAATACAAATTCTGGATGAACCCTCTAAACACTGCTACTGTATACACAATTTCCAGCAAACTAAGCAATGAAAAACAGGGATTTCTAGTTCAAACATATTGCAATACATGTTTAAGCAAGAGAAAATATATGCCTGTGCTCAGACCCCAATAGCTTGTACATGCATTTAAACTATCAGGTGAAAACATGAATCAACATAATCCCTCTTATGGGTTGGGGCCACAGGGACTCATTTTTTTGTTTTAATGCCCCCAAAGTGAATGGAGAACCCAGGCTTATCTTGATGTGTTTACCACTTTGCATAAAAAGCCTAATAAAGAATTTTGAAATTAATTTCAGATTACTTGTTTCTTCTTTAACCGCTTGCTGTCTGCCCACAATACATTTACTGTGGGCGGACGGCAGCTGCAGGCTAAGTAATGTACTTTTATGTAGCTCAGCACATGCACACTGGCATGCAGTGGCACAATCCTGTGGACGCTGTGTCCACCGGATCACAGTGCTCGTTGCCTGTCCCATTCAGGACAGATAGCCAGCTATCCTGGGCCAATCACAGCACCCTGTGCCATGTGATTAGCTGCAGTAATCATCACTGTTATAAGCAATAACAGAGTAAAAAAATGGTCACTATGGTGACACTGAACTACTCTGACAACAGTATGTAAAAAAATAATAGTAAAAAATAAAACCAAATGTTAAAAAAAGAAAAAAGTTTACAAAATTGAACTAAAATGTATTTATTTATTTTACAAACTTTCACCAGTCAGTATCCCTGATCAATACCACACCAGTCATATGATGACACTGTATTGCACTGGTGACAGGGTGTAAAAAAACTGTGAAAAGCATAATTTATTTAATTTCTTAATTTTTCAAACAATTCTGACAAAAATTACAACTTCAAAAAACTTTTCATGCATCTTCCCAAATACATTGGACTGTTTACTTTCCAAAAAGGGGTTGTTTGGGTGGCATTTGTTCAGTCCTGGCATTTTAGGGCCTCAAGGAATTAGACTGACCATCAGTACATCACGATTGATCAATTTTCAAATATACTGTATATACCATAGTTTGTAGACTCTATAAATTCCACACAGAATAAATACTTTACACTGATAGGGGTTATTTTTACCAAAGAAATGTAGACTACATTTTGGACTATGTTGATGAAGAAAGATTATTTGCTTGCAAAGTTTTGTAACCAAAACTAAGACATTTTTTTTTTTTCATTTTTCGTTTTTTTGTTTATATAGCAAAAAATGAAAATACCCAGTGGTGATTAAATACCACCAAAAGGGAGCTCTACTTGTGTGAATAAATTATATTAATTTCATTTGCGTACAGTGTTGCTTGACCGAGCAATTGCCAGTTAAAGTAGCACAGTGCTGAATAGCAAAAAATGCCCTAGTTACGAAGGAGGTAAAACCTTCCAGAAATTGTTAAAATTAATACCTAGATATGCCATGGATCACTGATGCTATTCCTAAGATAATGAAAATATCAAAACACATGGTCACTTTGCGCAGTTCTTTATAGCTATAACTTTCTGTTTTATTTTATTTTCTCTTTTTAATTGCAGATATAAACAATATTAAGGGAGACATTTTTTTAAATATGTGAGAAATCTGATCTAGATATAGACATGATCAGTTTGCTAATACCCATTTTTACCTTGAATCACTAATTACAAAATGAATAGACAGTTATCACAAAAACAAATAATTGGTTAATATTAGCAATGATTATATTCATTATTTATTTGGTATGCCTTTATTTCTAGGTTTCCACACAAGCCAACCTGTCCAGCAAATGTGACAGAGGTTGGAGCAAACTATGACCCTGCGAGGGGGCTTACAGGCATATTGTTTGATCAAAGGGCCATCAACTGTTCTTATTGTAGACTGTCGAAGGCACTAGTGTTGTCATTTTTCCAGACTATGCGGTCTACATGTAAACATGGAGAATAATACATTTTAAAAACCTTGAGCAAAGAAAAAAAAATGAATATTTAACCAAATACTAAAATTACATGCATCAAACAAAAACAGAGCACAATATCTTTGGGATATGAGTGGCTCTTTAATTTAAACTATGTTTTACATGTCATTCTTTCATAAAAAATAATTAGAGGAAAGAAAAAAATAACACTGTAATCATCATTTGTATCTTAAAAGGTACACATAAGTTATTTTAGCAAAATGAGGATAAAAGGATGACACTTTGTTGTCAATCACATGTTATACTGAGATTGTGACATCGTCTGTAATGTGCTGAATAGAAGGTCACTTAAGTCACAAAAAATAAGATGTTATTCCTGTCTGAGTTCAATATTGCTACATTTTAAGCTACAGGACAGACCTTTTAAGCATGACCTCAAAGTAATTCAATATATGTTGGTATTCATGGCACCTTGTTCAAGATGTATTGGCATTAACAGAGGTATAATCAATCATTAGCAATCTCAAATTAAGGAACAGTAAGCATGCTGTTTTCATAATGCCATTAACAGTTAGAGCTGATGGTAATTTTTTTCAGTACATTTGATGAAATATCCTTAAACATATGCCTTTCTCCAGTAGATGTATTATTCCATATAATGGATAATTTCTGATCAACATAAGTTATTAAAAACTGGACTGAAGAGGAAAATTTGCAATTTTTAGGCAGGGTATTGTGTAGACAAAATAAGTGCGGGTAGAAATGAGTTTGTCAAAAACCTTCCACAACAGTAAATTAAACAGTAAAGCAATACTATGGGGTCTATTTATAAAGTTTATACTGTATGTCTCAACATTCACACAAAAGTCTAAAGACAGGTATCCTCTTCCCCCTGCCCCCCCCCCCAAAAGGTGCCAAATGTGACACCTGAGGGGGAGAGGAATCCAATCAGTGGAAGTTCCACTTTTGGGCGGAACTCCACTTTAATTTATATAGCAATAGAGCCTCCTGGCCGCCCACAATTTACATAACAATGGTGTACATACACAGAGCTAAACAGCATTAATGACTCACTGGCATGAGTCTATCTTGAGGTAGGGGCCTGGAGCTACAGCTCCAATAGCCCCTATGTTAATCTGGCCCTGAGTTCTGTATAGCAGTTCACCCTCTGCATTAGCTCGTGGACTACACTGTAAATGATGAGAAAAGGGATGTCCATACACAATACTTTTAAATGAAAATTTACATTCAAACAGCACATAATATAGCCTATTCACATTTATACTTGTTCCATTTGAACAGAACAAATGTACAGTATGTCATTGTGGGCCTTTTTATTAAATTAAAAAATAAAAAGTATGTATATTTCAATTCCCATTTTTTCTTTGTGTAGTAGGGGTATTATGTACCCCTTATTATTTCACATCGGTAGGGGTGGTTTCTGGGTGTCCCATTATTGCTAAATTGGGGTTTCATATTACAATACCCCCCCCCCCCCACAGACTTCCAAAAGCAATGGACCATGAGATTCTTCTCCTCATCAACATGGTATATACACATTGTACACACAAATACACTGTATAAACATACATATATAAAAATACACACAATTATTTATTTATCACCCCTCTGGTGAAACAGTTGGCTGTCCCTTTAGCCAGTGGTAAAGCCTAGAGATGGCAGAGCTCAGAAGAAACAGCCTGACTGGATGTGCCCTGTATAATTATGCTGTGCTTATGCCTGTATAGAACAAGTGTGGCAGCCCAGAAGCAGCATGTTAGGCAACAACAAGCAACAGGGAAACATGGTTGGCATCAGAAACAGGACACAGAGCACTATGCTATAGATGCAGGGCATGTGCCACAGTTGTCTGATCCAAATTCCATATCATCAACACTCTGGGGGATATTCGGACCCCTTTATCCCCTTATTTATGCCTGTGCAAGATACTAACTGACAAAACTGCAATACATTCTAACAATGTAAACTATTTATCAAATCTCCGCTGCTGATATATGTCATCTATAAATTCTAAATAGAAAAAAGGTCATATTGCTTGAACAAAATAATAACATAGCAATAAACCAACATATTCCATTCCTGCGATTATATGTTAGGTTCATGTAATCTTACATTATTTTTTTCCTAGCCAGCATTCTGTGTACAATTATTAACAAAACAACAGATATCAGGTCAATCAAAGTCTTAGAGGATAAATACTTTTCTTCAATATCGAGCTTTTATTGTACAATGTATCCCCTGTGCAAAACCTCATATTATACAGCAATGTGAAAAGGAATTATTTTTTGTCTCTTTGAAACATTAAAGACACACTTCAATATTTGTCTCACATTTTTTCTTTCACGTAACATAGCTGAACATTTGAAATGAGTGACAGTTCTGACATATGTGAAATTAAAAAGGAAAGGATTTAGCAAGAGCTGTTGTGAAAATCTTTGTAACATTGGCATTTCTAGCATTCTGAAGTATCCCATCATGACTTAAGCTTAGAAAAAAACAATTCTCCATTTATATTTCTACTTAAAGGCATAGCATCAATTACTGGAGTTTTTTTTTTGCAATATGTGATTATGCGTGTAGCACCCTCCAAAATAGGTTGCTAGTAGAGTTGATCGAACACCTGGAAGTTCGGGTTCTGCAGGTTCGGCCAAACTTCGGGAAAAAGTCCGGGTTCAGGACTGAACTTGACCCGAACTTTATCCCGGACCCCGAACCCCATTGAAATCAATGGGGACCCGAACTTTTAGGCACAAAAATTACTGTAACAAAGTCCTGGCAAGTCCTAGAGGTCTGCAAAAGGAAGGAAAATGGGGGTAAGAGTCGGACAAGTGCCCTACAAAGAAATGGGGATAGGGAAATAACTTAAAATAATTTTAAAGCTAAAATCACATAAAAAAAAAAATGGAGGTGGATGTGGAGTTGGAGGTTGAGTAGGTGGTGGAAGTGGGGGTGGAGGAGGAGGAGGTAGCCAACCGTTGGCCGCAAATGTAGTTTTTGGAATATTTTTTTTTTTTTTTTAAACCAGCAATGTAGACATTTTTTCTATGTTTGTGCAAGAAATGCACCGTTGGCCGCAAATGTAGTTTTTGGAATTTTTTTTTTTTAAACCAGCAATGTAGATGCACTTTTTAATTTTGTGCAAGAAACAATAATCTGTCCCTTAAAGCAACAGCTGGAACCTTTCCCTATAGAACTTGGAGATGATTTTAGAACAATAATCTGTCCCTCTAAGGAACAGCTGGAACCTTTCCCTATAGAACTTGGAGATCATTTTAGAAAAATAATCTGTCCCTCTAAGCAACAGCTGGAACCTTTCCCTATAGAACTTGAAGATGATTTTAGAATAATAATCTGTCCCTTAAAGCAACAGCTGGAACCTTTCCCTATAGAACTTGGAGATGATTTTAGAACAATAATCTGTCCCTCTAAGCAGTAGACTCTACCTAGTCCAGTCAGATCGTTCTGTGCAGCAGGATGAGGTCTGCAATCTGTCCCTCAAAGCAGCAGTACTAGTAATCTCTACCTAGTCCACAATCAGATCGTTCAGTAATGCAGGATGAGATGTTATATAATATCTGCAATCTGTCCCTCACAAAGCCAGCAGCATCCTTTCCCTAAACTAGCCTGAGAGCATATGACCATATAGAGGCTGGGTCACATGATGCACTGGCCAATCACAGCCATGCCATTAGTAGGCATGGCTGTGATGGCTTCTAAAGGCAAACCAGTGAAACACTTGTTGATTGGCTGCCCTTGGCAGCTATTCAGCACGTGGAATAAAATACCAGAACCAAGAACCCAAACCCGAACTTTTTTTGAAAAGTCCGGGTTCGGGTCCGGGTCCCTAACACCCCAAAGTTCGGTACGAACCCGAACTTTACAGCTCAACTCTAGTTGCTAGTTTGGTTAGGTAAATTTAGTTATTTTGGCTCCTCTTATCAGTGGAGCAGTGTGTCATTTTAACTGGCTGTGGTTTTGACTGCTTCTCCCTGCCTTCTGGATAGTTCTGGAAAGTAGTGGGATGTATTAAGCAAATCAGCAGCTGAATATTTATGTTGTCTCAGCCAATCCCTGGGAGAGGGCACTCAGATGGTGGCTGGGAGTAAATAGTCTGAAGTAGGGATGGGCCAAACACCCCTGGTTCGGTTCGCACTAGAACACCACAAACTGTCAAAAAGTTCTGGTAAACATGCGAACCCTATTAAAGTCTATTCAATGCGAACATGAAAAATCAAAAATGCTAATTTTAAAGGCTTATATGCAAGTTATTGCCATAAAAAAAAGTGTATGGGGGTCTCAGTACTGCCCTAGGAGACATGTATCAATGCAAAAAAAAGTTTTTAAAACTATAGTTTTTTCAGGAGCAGTGATTTTAATGATGCTTAACCACTTCAGCCCCGGAAGAATTTCCCACTTTAGGACCAGAGCACTTTTTGCGATTCGTCGCTGCGTCGCTTTAACTGACAATTGCGCGGTCGTGCGACGTTGTACCCTCACGCTTGGCTTGGTCCCCACAAACCGGGTAGGGATGAAGTCTGATAAATGAGGGTCGGTGGTAGACTCACGGGAGAGGGTCCCTAACCGACTCTGTTGTATTTATAAGTCGACGACTAAACGAATTATGTAGGGTGAT
>BLSH010480446.1:87501-108692 GCA_018402905.1 Glandirana rugosa
CTGTGCCCCCACCCCAAAGCACCTTGTCCCCATGTTCAGAGGCGACTCGCCAAATGGGCTGTCTTTGGCTTGACAGCTCTTATATAGGTAAGGGTGGGGGAGGTAAACCAGTGACCCCGCCCTCCATTGACATCACATGAAGTCAGAAAGGGGCAGGGTCACTCAGCCATGTCACCGGGTGGCCCCGCCCTTGCCTATATAAGAGCTGTCAAACCGAAGACAGCCCATTCCACGATCCGCCTCTAAAAGAGGCGGATGCGTTTTTCATTTTTTAAAAAGATTTCAGTCCGTCAGTGCTGTAATTGATGATGGATGTACATCGCGGGACACTTTTTATTTTTTTATTTCTTAAACAATTCATTATCTGGCCTAATCTGACACTTTTCTCCTACATGTAAAAATCTACTTTTTTTGCTAGAGAATTACTTAGAACCCCCAAACATTATATATATTTTTTAAGCAGAGGCCCTAGAGAATGGTGTGTGTTGCAATATTTTATGTCGCATGGTATTTACACAACAGTTTTTCAAACGCATTTTTTTGGGGGAAAAAAAAGCACATTCACGAATAAAAAAAAAAAAAAAAAAAACAGGGGGGGGGTGTCTTGATGGGAACGGTAGCAGATGTGCAGGAGAAGAGCTCTTTTCCACCACAATCCTTCTCCATCTGCACCTCCAAGAACTGGAGGCACTCTAAAAACTCCCCTAATCCAGTCTCCCAACCTTCAGGCCAGAAATTGGATGGATCTTTTGCCCATCCATGGTGAATTTTTTTTTTTTTTTTTAACTTCAATAAAGGTTTATTGAAAGATTTCACATGTCATACAAGGAAATTACATTATGTAAGATTCATGAACAATTAACATTTTTACTTTATGAAATCTGTGGTGAAATTTAAGCTGACACAGCGCCTCCCTATCCGAGGCCGCCACCATCTTGCAGAGCCTCGGGCCTACGAACTATCTAATTACATCTTCACATCAGCAGGACTGGTAAGCCTCTACTAGGCTTTACCCATCATAGCACCAGCCGAGCCCAGGCACTGTAATTAAGCGCCGCAAAGGCCTGATTGCAGGGCACCCTAGGCAGCAGACTCACTGACCCTACAGTGGCCCCACCATCTTTGAGGCCTAGTCTGACTGGCATCCCCTAGGACTAAGGCATCCTCCAGTTACCACTGACCCAGCGGTACCACAAGGCCTCCTCCCGGACCTCGGCCCCTAGTGCGGCCCCTAGTTCGGCCTCCCAGCTGTGATCTCAAGGCCCACAATCCGGGCCGCAGCCTACGGAGGCCTAAAGATGGCTGACACTCAGTCACTGCCCCCCCCTCTGTGCAAGAACCATATTAAGCCCAGGGCCTGAATAGAATCCTCCATCGATATCCCCTCTGGGAGTTACTACAGGTTCATCCACAGAGGCCTACAGTTGGTGGACATCTTTGTACACCCTTCCCTAAAATTGATTACTATTAAAACATCAGGCTGCCACTCTATTTGGGGATTATATACTAAGAGTCTTCCTCCATAGAGACTGGCCTAAAGGCTTTCTGAGAGGAGTCGCACACACAGCCACACAGCAGCTTCCAGGATGGCACACCGACATGGGAGCCCCGGACCGCCCCGGCCAACTGGGGGGCCCTCTTCCCTGCTATAATAAGCAGCCTTAGCCCTAAAACCAGTACCTGACTCTGGGACACTGTGCTACATCACCCCCATGTCAGGAGAACAAGCAAAGAGAGAGGTTAACCGTCTGCTCAGCTTTGAAGCACAGTGCCAGGAGAACTTCAGGATAGCAGCCGCGTCCCATCCCAGTGGTGCCGTGGAGGAAATGGACTCTATCGCAGATCCACTCCCAGCATCTCCTGTATCCTGTGTTCCGCCAGCAATGCCTGTGAGTACCAATCACCCTCATGCAACCTCACCAGCATCCACCGAATTCCTCATCAGCAGATCATTTCAGGAATTGGTCAATACTCCTCTACTGAATAGCCATGGAGATACAATATTATTACACCAGGCTTCCCCCATACATACAGGCCAAATACCAGACTTTGCTCAACTACTTAACAGATTTTCAGAAATGTTATCTAACCACTTCAATTAAGGCCAACCTCCAAAATCAAGACAAGGCGGTAGCCCGGGCCAATCAAAACACTGCATGCATAACAACATTACAAGACCAACTGAACATGGCTCTAAAGAAAATCGGCTATCTCGAAAACAGAAGCCCTCGATACAACTTTCGCATCAGGGGGCTACCTGAAAGCATTCTGGATGTCTGCGGTCCATTTAGGGCTCTTAACAAGGAGCTTATCTCTGACCTCTCTGACACCAGACTTGAACTAGACAGAGCTCATAGAGCCTTACAACCTCCACGCCAAGATGATCTCCCTAGAGAAATTATAGTCAAACCGCATTTCTTCTCTGTTAAAGAGGAAGTAATGAAAAGATCACGAGTGTCTGACAACCTATCTATTCAAGGCCACCCGGTGCAGATATTCTTGGATATATCTCCCATGACTATCCAAAAACGAAGATCTCTGAAGCCTTTACTGGAAGTCCTCTCCAAAAAAACAGTGAAATACTGGTGGTCTTTCCCAATTTGTCTCCAATTCCAACACCAGAACAAAACTTTTGGCTTCTCCAACTTCCAAGATGGGGAGAAAATTTTGATCCAACTTGGCTTCATATCGCAAGCTCCATCATCTTCAGCTTCATCTGATCATCATGGGTCCTTGAAACGCCCCCTCCCCCCAGCCTTCTCCAGCCACTTTGGGACAAGCAGAAGTCGAAGAAATAGTGCAACTGCAATTCCCCAGATCTTGCTAAAAGAGCGGTTAGCTGGTCTCATCTTCATTTTCTTCTCCTTGGACAAACTAGTCACTTGACCCCTATCCAAGGTCTGGTATCAATGAACAGATACCCAATCACAGGTTTAGAGTAATTCTATTGTCCAAAAAAACGGCACTATTGTTATATCTCTCAAGCTTAATTTTCTCATGTTAGAAGAGGATTTGTTTTGTTCGGTTTCACGTTAAGAGATATGTTCAATTGTACTTGATCACACCTGTTAACACAGGTAATTGGTTTATTTCCTTGGGTTAATCTCTCCCGCACCTGTTTAGAACCTCATAGAGAATCGGATGCTATTCCCTTGCAGATTAATCTCTTTAAAGGTTAGCATTCTAAACAAAGTTCCTTTATTCTATTTTGACAAGGGCTAGAGCCCTTTCTTTATTTGAGGGCCCCAGAGGCTGCCACGGTTTACTTGCCCTCCCCCTGTTGTGATTCGTGGACCCCCCCCTTTTTTTCTTTGGGTTCTTGAGTAGACTTGTGCATGGCTAAAAAAATCTTTTTTTTCGTTTTTCGGAAATTCAAAAAATTCGGAAATTCGGAAATTAAAAATTCGGAAATTCGGAAATTAAAAATTCTGAAATTCGCGGTAATTCGGCAATTGCGGTAATTTGGAAATTCACGGTAATTCGGCAATTGTGGTAATTCGGAAATTTGCGGTAATTCGGCAATTGCGGTAATTCGGAAATTCGCTGTAATTCGCCAATTGCGGTAATTCGGAAATTCGGCAATCGGAGCAGACGAAAATCCGAAATTCGGAAATCCGAAAATTGGAAAAAACTAAGAATATTTGAAATAATAACTAACTAATAACTATTAAATTATAGGTATTGGAATTTCATTGAAAGTTTGGTTGTTAATGAACTTAAATATGAAATTTAGCACTAATAGTTATACTTTCTAGAAAATTTTAATACTTATATTTAATAGTTAATTATTATTATTTCAAATATTCTTTTTTATTGCCGAAATTCGGAAATAAGGAAGAACATTTGAAATAATAAGTTATTAATTTATAATTTTTACTTATTATAAATTATAATAAGCTATTATTATTTCAAATGTTTTTCCTTATTTCCGACTTTTGCAGTGTGTGACTGTATATATGCATACTGTATGTATGTGTGTGTGCGCATACTGGGTGTGTATATACTGTGTGTATATTGGATGTATATTGTATGTATACTGTGTGTTTACATACAATATAAGCACAGTATGTACACACTATGGTCCCTCTGTGTCCCCCGTGTACTTGGTGGTCCCTCTGTGTTCTCAGGGTACACGTGGTCCCTCTGTGTCCCCAGGGTACATGGTGGTCCCTCTGTGCCCCCAGGGTACATGGTGGTCCCTCTGGGTCCTTTGGAGGGGATGGTGGTCCCTCTGTGTCCCCAGGGGACATCGGATCCCTCTGTGTCCCCAGGGTACATGGTGGTCCCTCTGCGTCCCCAGGGTACATGGTGGTCCCTCTGTGTCCCCAGTGTACATGGTGGCCCCTCTGTGTCCCAGGGTACATAGTAGTCCCTCTGTGTCCCCAGGGTACATGGTGGTCCGTCTGTGTCCCCAGAGTACATGGCAATCCCTCTGTGTCCCCAGGGTACATGGTGGTCCCTCTGTGTCCCCATGGAACATATGGGTCCCTCTGTGTCCCCAAGGAACATGGTGGTCCCTCTGTGTCCCTAGGGTACATGGTGGTCCCTCTGTATCCCCAGGGGACATGGTGGTTCCTCTGTGTCCCCAGGGGACATGGTGGTCCCTCTGTTTCCCTGTGGGGGTGGTGGTTCCTCTGGGTCCCTAGAGTGCATGGTGGTCCCTCTGTGTCCCTGGGAGGGGATGGTGGTCCCTCTGTGTCCCCAGGGGACATGGAGTCCCTCTGTGTCCCCAGGGTACATGGTGGTCCCTCTGTGTCCCTAGAGTACATGGTGGTCCCTCTGTGTCCCCAGTGTACATGGTGGTCCCCCTGTCCCCAGGGCACATGGTGGTCCCTCTGTGTCCCCAGGGTACATGTTGGTCCCTCTGTATCCCCAGGGTACATGGTGGTCCCTCTGTGTCCCCATGGAACATGGGGGTCCCTCTGTGTCCACAGGGGGCATGGTGGTCCCTCTGTGTCCCCAGGGAACATGGGGATCCCTCTGTCTCCAGGGAACATGGTGGTCCCCCTGTGTCCCCATGGGGTGGTGGTGGTCCCAAGTCTGTGTCCCCAGGGGGGAGGATGGTGGTATCAGTCTGTGTCCCGAGGGGGATGGTGGTCTCAATCTGTATCCCGGGCGGTTGGTGGTGGTCCCAGTCTGTGTCCCCAGGGGGAGGGATGGTGGTTCCTTTGTGTGCCTCTCTGTGTCTGTGAATCACTGTCTGTGTCCCTGTGACCCATCAAGGTGCACTGGGACGCTGCTGGCTGCTCTGATCTGCCTGCCAGAAGACCAGCTCGTGGAGGGAGCAGGGAAGAACCAAGAGGCTGAACTCAGACTCCACCTCTTGTTTCTTCCTTAGCTGGTCTTCTTCAAAATGATGGCAGAGACAATTTAGTTTTTCCGGCCTTAACTGTCCCTGGGAAATGTTCCTAGAAATTTACGTTTTCCCGAATTTTTTGCCGCCGGCCAATAGAGATCCGCGACCGGCGGCAAAAAATTGGGAAAACTTCAATTTCCAGGGACATTTCCCAGGGACAGTTAAGGTCGGGAAAACGGTCTAAATCCCGGGAATATCCTGGGAAATTCAGGACTGTTGGCAAGTATGAAAATATGAAATCAAAACTGGTTACATCTCTCTTCACCAGCATCTAAAATACCCCCATGAAACAGTTGTTAGATATTACTTTTTGGCAAATATCGGTGGTCCACATAACTGTTGGGGTTCATCATAGCTTCTCTTCTGTCCACACAAAGATCTTGAGTATTGCATAAAGCCAAGAAAACATTGGGGTTGATTTACTAAAGCTTGAAAGTCCAAAATTTGGTGCAGCTTCAAGGTTTTATTGTCAAAGCTTGATTGTACAAGCTGAGGTTAGAAGCTGATTGGCTACCATGCAAAGCTGCACCAGTTTTTGCACTCTCCAGCTTTAGTAAATCAACCCACTGTTCGCTTGGCTTTGTCCAGTCCTGGGTTTGGCTTTGTTACCTGAGTCATCTTTAACCACTTCAGCCCCGGAAGGATTTACCGCCTTTCTGACCAGAGCACTTTTTGCGTTTCGGCACTGCATTGTTTTAACTGACAATAGTGCAGTCATGCGATGTTGTAGCCAAACAAAATCAATGTCCTTTTTTTCCCCCACAAATATAGCTTTCTTTTGGTGGTATTTGATCACCTCTGCGGTTTTGATTTTTTGAGCTATAAACAAACAAAGAGCAACAATTTAAAAAAAAAACAACATTTCTTACTTTTTGCTATAATACATATCCCAAAAAATTATAAAAAAAACAAATGTACTCAACAGTTTAGGCCGATATGTATTCTTCCTCATATTTTTGGTAAAAAAATTGCAATAAGCGTATATTGATTGGTTTGTGCAAAAGTTATCGCGTTTACAAACGATGAGAATTCATTTATGGTGTTTTTATTTTTTTTACTAGTAATGGCAGAGATCTGCAGACATATTGGACACTTTTTTGGGACCATTGGCATTTATAAAGCGATCAGTGCTATGAAAATGCACTGATTACTGTGTAAATTAAGTTTGTGTTTCTTTGGCAATCAAATTAATTGAAAGAAAAAAAATTATTAGAGTCAGTCTATCCCCATCCCTGATAATGACTATACATACAAGAGAAAAGGAACCCCCTTGGGACTTTAAATGGGAAGACCAACTCCTCAAGAGACAGAATGAATATATAAATACAAAATGTAATTTATTAATACACAAAGCAATATATGGTTACAAAAAAGGACATACACATAACATACAGTGAGACAAAAATAATGCTGCTTGAACATACAAAATGGATGACAAAGACAATAAAAAAAGGGACCACTGATCTGCCGGAGAAACGGCAGAGAAGAACCCAATGCGTTTCGATGTTAATAGTGGAAATCTTCCTCAGGGGTAAGTGGTCAATGTGTTTAAAAACAGTTCATCTACATAGCAGAAAAAAGGGGGGAAAGAAAAACAGTACATAATATAAGCAACCAAAATATATACGTCAAATCACATTACCTAGTCCCATATATGCAAATTGGTATAGGATACTGACCCAGTCGTATAGGATACTCTGGAACCTTTTTGTTAGAAGAATTAGTACAGGATAGACCCTATATCTATCAGTCAGACAGTAGGGATGTACCTCGAATCTGAAAGTTATATAATTTAAGTTTTATCAGTGGTGAGTGCAACCGGGGTAGAGGAAGAAGAGAGAAAAAAAAAAGGAGGAAAGAAAGAGGAAGGAGCTTACCAGCAAACAAGTGGGTAGAAAACCACAGCCAATTGAGAAAAATGGCTGACAGAGTATCTGGAAAATAAATAAGTAAATTTAATAAAAACAGGTAAGATGGCCTGCAACACCAAGCCATAGTGCGATTGGGCCTATTGTCTATACCTACCGAAAAATGTGGAGAAAGGAAACAGGGGCTCGGCCAATGGACCAATATGCAAATATTCTAATTTGTTCGAAAAAGCGTAACCGGGGGCGAATCCAGGCAAATAAACAGAGATAAGCTGTATGGAGATATAAGTTGCTCAATGAAAACCCGCCCATAACTATGCACATATAGTAATAAGCATGAGCGTGCATCGGGAACAGAAGTGAATAAAAATGAACATACCCGTCAGGAATATGGCAGTGACTAGGTCATGTGTCATGTATCGGGTCAAAGGGTACCCCAAAAGGGGAGCCAAACCAGAATACTAAGCGATGAACCCAACCAACTAAAGAGAGGCGGAGTGTCTGAAAAAATAAATGTAAAACACAGGGTTCAAGGTTTGAAAAATAGACTATGGTGAGCCCAATACAAAGGGTTCATTATATACATAGCCAATCCATGACAAACAATACCCTGAACCAGTGACGGTTAGCTGGTTTGCCAGTATGAAAACTTATAAATACAAACAAAGGACATACCTAGTGTTCACTGAGTGCAAAAACCGCCATACTGGAGCCAGCCCCCATGCCGAGTCCCTGGCCAGTTCGAGAGAACATACCTCACTTACATATCCTCTAAAGGACCTAGATGAGGGACAATATCGAGACAAACCTATTATGTTGAAAAAGGCCAACACAGCACCATCTAGTGGGCTGTGTCAAGCAAATGCACAAACAGCAGAATCTATTAAATAAAATGAAAAAAAGAAATGAACATAACTATAAACAATAAATCCTGTAGATGGAATGAAAAATGAAAATAGACAAACAAAAAGTGAATAAAAAATAATAATAAATAAGAATATGGAGGTACAGCCCCTGTAGACAATGAGTCTACATAGAGACTCATCCATCTCTGACAATTAGGTAAACCGCATTCCATTTAGTGGATGAGATAAGGGAAAGGAAAACCATAAGCTGCAAGGGTGCATTAGCAGCACAGGATGCAAAGCCGCTAGTCTAAATTCGGACCACCAGAGGTGAACCCTTCCAA
Source organism: Glandirana rugosa (assembly GCA_018402905.1). Taxonomy (NCBI): domain Eukaryota; kingdom Metazoa; phylum Chordata; class Amphibia; order Anura; family Ranidae; genus Glandirana; species Glandirana rugosa. The sequence continues at coordinate 95,915 of BLSH010480446.1, forward strand.
AAAAGGATTATAGGAGATAGCCTCATTGAGACCTGGGTAGATTGTAGCCTGTAGGCGAAAAATCAATTTCTGTTCTTTTTGTAGCAAGATTTTGTTGAAATCACCTGCCCTACTGCCCATATGAACTCTATCTAAGCAACATTCTCTCATCATTTTTGCTAGTATTCCGATCTACCTTTGGTGTCTGCTTCAGTGGTGGCTCCCCCTCCCCTTTCTCTCCTTCTCATTTTTTTTCTTTTTTTTTCCCATTTTATTTATTATTATTTTTTATTCACTTTTTGTTTATCTATTTTCATTTTTCATTCCATCTACAGGATTTATTGTTTATAGTTATGTTCATTTCTTTTTTTCATTTTATTTAATATATTCTGCTGTCTGTGCATTTGCTTGGCACAGCCCACTAGATGGTGCTGTGTTGGCCTTTTTCAACATGATTGGTTTGTCCCAATATCGTCACTGCATTATGAGGCGTCACAATGTGCGGCTTGATTGTAGGAGCCGGATGTTCAGCTTCCGTGAGAGCCATGACGCCTTGGATATGATGTCCCTCCCGTCCCTCCCGCAATTGGGAAGCCACGATCTAGGTGGCAAATGCTGGTGTGCACCTGCACCATGCAACGCCTCCTGCCTTCGGGGATGGGCATCGCTGGATGACTATCCTCACATGTGGGGACCTGCCCACCAGATCTATGATTGGTCATCTAGGTCCTTTAGAGGATATGTAAGTGAGGTGTGTTCTCTCAAACTGACCAGAGACTCGGCGTGGGGGCTGGGTTCTGGTTTGGCTCCCCTTTTGGGGTACCCTTTGACCTGATACATGACACAGGACCTAGTCATTGCCATATTCCTGACGGGTATGTTCATTTTTATTCACTTCTGTTTCTGATGCACGCTCACGCTTATTACTATATGTGCATAGTTATGGGCGGGTTTTCATTGAGCAACTTATATCTCCATACAGCTTATCTCAGTTTATTTGCCTGGATTCACCCCTGGTTACGCTTTTTTGAACAAATTAGAATATTTGCATATTGGTCCACTGGCCGAGCCCCTGTTTCCTTTCTCCACATTTTTCAGTATATATAGACAATAGGCCCAATCGCACTATGGCTTGGTGATGCAGGCCATCTCACCTGTTTTTATTAAATTTACTTATTTATTTTCCAGATACTCTGTCAGCCATTTTTCTCAATTGGCTGTGGTTTTCTATTCACTTGTTTGCTGGTAAGCTTGTTCCTCTTTCTTTCCTTCTTTTTTTTTTCTCTCTTCTTCCTCTACCTCGGTTGCACTCACCACTGATAAAACTTAAATTATATAACTTTCAGATTTGAGGTACATCCCTACTGTCTGACTGATAGATATATAGTCTATCCTCTACTAATTCTCCTAACAAAAAGGTTCCAGAGTATCCTATACGACTGGGTCAGTATCCTATACCAATTTGCATATGTGGGACTAGGTAATGTGATTTGACGTATATATTTTGGTTGCTTATATTATGTACTGTTTTTCTTTCCCCCTTTTTTCTACTATGTAGATCACAGGTGTCAAACTGGCGGCCCTCCAGCTGTTGCTGAACTACAATTCCCATGAGGCATTGCAAGGCTGACAGTTACAAGTATGACTCCCACAGGCAGAGGCATGATGGGACTTGTAGTTCCGCAACAGCTGAAGGGCCACCAGTTTGACATCCCTGATGTAGATGAACTGTTTTTAAACACATTGACCACTTACCCCTGAGGAAGATTTCCACTATTAACATCGAAACGCATTGGGTTCTTCTCTGCCGTTTCTCTGGCAGATCAGTGGTCCCTTTTTTAGTTGTCTTTTTTTTTCTCTCTCTTTTTCTTTATTGGTTTTCTTAAGAACATACACAGCAATATAGCATAAAGTATATAGGGGTAACATAATTATCTCGTGTTATGGTGAGTAAGATATAGCACTACATGAAAGCCACATTCCATATTAGATTCCTCACGGCTTATAAATTGCTTTCTGTGCTGTTTTTGTGTCGGCCTGCCCCCGGACCCCCCCCCCCCCCACCAGGCCACCCTTTCTGGGAACTCACTGTGACCCGGCGGGAGGAGAGCCCAGCCACACCCGGCCAAGCCTCTGCATATCATAACAATACAGCGTTTCAAAATATACAGTTTATTCCATTTCGCTCTCAAGTAACCATCTATTATCCTTTGTAGTTTAAGAATTTAGGAAGAATGGAGAAAATAAAAATAAAAAAAAAGTTAAAACAGAGTAACCAAAACATACAGAAATAACTATAACTACATTCACATACCGCATCTGAGTCTCTTGGGTTAGCTCGTATGTTTAAAGCCTCATGTGCCTATCATACCATTTGTGCCACCATTTCCATTTAGCTACGCAAGTCAAGAAATTACCCTGGGAGGCGGCAAAAGATTCTTCATATGTGCTATGGGTTTGGGTAGTCTTTACCACTTCCTCTATAGTCACTTCCTCTTTACCACTTCCTCTATAGTCGGAGCCTTTTTATGCCTCCAATGGAGAACCAATGTTAGTCTCATGCTCATTAATAAGTGGGAGGTGACTGTCCTGTGTTCTCTAGGATGTTTTTCTATTCCCAAAGATAATAGTCCTAATGCTGGTGATTGTGGGGTACGTGTTTCGAAAATTTGGTCTAGTTTGCAGAAACAGGTTGCCCACAAGGTTTTAAGTTTTGGGCAAGCCCATAATATGTGAAACAGAGTACCTATCTCTCTGCAGCCTCTCCAACAATGTGGAGAGGTACGTGAATCAAACTTAGAAATTCCGTACGGGGTTAGGTACCATCTCAACAAGATTTTTTGGAATAGTTCCCATAAGTTAGCGCTTTTTGTGGATTTATAGGACATCTCTATTGCTTTTTGCCATCGCTCAGATGTGAAATCTGAGTTTAGGTCTTTTTCCCAAGCTTTAATGTGATGAGTTTTAATAAAGTGGTTCTTATTGTCTAAGGTTTTATATAGTAGTGAAATAACTCTTGTTTTGGATTCCTTCGTTTTATAGTATTGGACTATCCTCCATGGGAGAGTCGTTGAAGTATTAGCGTTAGATTGAAGAAAATGTGTCAGTTGTAGATAAGTGTAATATTCCGAATTGGGTAAGTTAAATTCAAGTTGCATTGCTCTAAAGGTCTTAATAGCTGGTCCTATTGTTAAGTCATGCATTCCCTCAATCCCTCTCTGTATCCAGGGTGTAACTTTGAGGTCAGGGATTAATAGAGGCATGCACTGCAGCAACATAGGCGAGGTGATAGTTATTTCATCTATTATGGGTAATGATTTTAAAGTTTGCCATGCTGCCATAGAGGCCCAAATCGCAGGGGATATTGCTGTTTTAATTATTTTTATATGTGTACTAGCCATTAGGAAAAGGTGGGTGTTGTGACCTTGGATTTGGTGGTTTTTCAGATCCAACCATTTGTTGTCTATGGGCTGTTGGAACCAATATTTAATCTGCGCTAGTATTGCGGCTGAGTGGTAATCTCTCAGTTTTGTTAAGCCCACTCCTCCCCCCTCTCTCGTATTTGTTAGGCTGCTGAATGCACACCTAGCTCTTTTCCCTTTCCATAAGAACTTGTTTACAATAGTTTGTGCTTTTTGAAAGTAGGACTTAGGTATTGAAATTGGTACTGTCCTGAATATGTATAAGAATTGCGGCAAAATATTCATTTTAAAGGCGGCTAGCCTCCCTGACCAAGACAGCTCTCCTAAAGATATGTCTTGAAGTTTAGATCAGAGCTCCTTTAGTAGTGGAATGTAATTTTACTTTGAATAAATCTTCAGTACTTGGGGTTAAAGTTATTCCCAAATACTTTATCCCATCTTCCTTCCACACATATGGAAAAGAGTTCTTGAATTTTTGTTTAATCTGCGGCTCAACTCCCAAACCCAGCACATATGATTTTGTTTCATTCACCTTATAATAAGAAACCTGGTTGAACAAGTTTAATGATTCATGTCCCGAAGCCAGGGATCTCTCTATATCTGTGTGTATGAGTATTATGTCGTCTGCAAATAAGCTAATTGTATGGGAACATTTGTGGCCTTTCCATCCAGGTAGGTTGGGATGGTTCCTAATATGAGTAGCTAGTGGTTCCATTAGCAAGTTGAATATCAATGGGGACAGGGGGCAACCCTGGCGAGTTCCATTCGTAATCTTGAAGGGGGAAGACATCACCCAGGAGGTGTGTACACGAGCCGAGGGAGTGGTATACAGGGCCAGTATTGCAGTACGGATGTTCCCCTCAAAACCAAAGGCCAACAAAGTGCTCGCCAGGTATCCCCAATGGATATGATCAAATGCCTTCTCTGCATCCAAAGCCAGGAGCAGAGAAGGCCTTTTTTGTTGGTTAACGCAGTGTATGATATTGATTACCCGTCGTGTGGCATCTGTGGTTTGACGACCTCTTGTAAAGCCCAATTGATCTGAGTCAATAAGCGAGGGGAGGATATCCTGTAGTCTAAGGGCTATAAGTTTTGCATATAGTTTGATATAGTTGTTTAGGAGGGATATCGGCCTGAAATTTTGAGGTGTTGACGGGTCTTTCCCTGGCTTGGGTAAGGTTACTATCATTGCTTGTAACATTTCTTGAGGGAAGGAGGAAGAGGCAGCAGCTTTATTAAAAATGCGTGTTAGGTAGGGTACCAGTATATGTTTAAATGATTTATAATATTCCCCCATGAATCCGTCTGGGCCTGGGGATTTGTTATTTGGCAGTGTTTCAATTGCTGTCTGAATCTCATTGGGTTGGAAAGGCAAGTTTAAATTATGTAGTCGGTCATCATTTAAATTGGGAAGTGACAATTTTTGTAAGAATGCCTCAATCAAAGATGGTGTTGGTTGGAAAGTGCTGGGATCCTACTTGAGGTTATATAATGTTCCGTAATAGGAACTAAATGTTTCTGCTATGTCTTTTGGGTGATAGTGTTTATCTCTAGTTATTGGGTGAATTAGGTATGGGATTTTTGTTTTGTGTCTATGTCCCCTCAGTCTCTGGTCAAATAACTTCCCAGCTATATTACCCATGGCATAATATTGCATCTCAAGTCTTCTAGAGGCAATTTCGAATCTCTCCATTAAGAGTGATCTTAGATCTGAGCGAAGTTGCGTTAGTTTTTTAGAGTGAGTGGGGGAAGGTGTTTGTTTCTTAATTGTTTCTAGGGAGTAAATTTCCTCAGAGATCTGTTTTATTTTCATTTGGCACTGCCTCTTGACTCCTGCCCCCATTTTAATAAATACTCCTCTCATATATGCCTTATGGGCAGACCATACTACAAAATCATCTTCCACGGTGCCGTCGTTCTCAAGAAAAAAATGTTGTAAATGTTTTTCTAGTTCTGTCCTGTGTTGGAGTCTTTGCATTAGTGAAGGGTTCACCCACCATATTGGAGCACAAGTGATAGATAAGGAGTCTTCTAGTGTTAAAGTTATAGATGCGTGGTCTGACCAAGTGATCATGTTAATTGAGGATGAAATCGTTTTGGATAAAGTTTGTTGATCAGTTAGGAAAAGATCTATCCTTGAGTAGGTTTGATGTGCTGTAGAATAAAAGGTGTAGTCTCTTTCACCCGAGTGAAAACACCTTCATGCATCATATAGAACATTGCAATGTATCCAATCTTGTAGGTAAAGGCTGTGCCTTTTAGGGGAAGCTGTAGAGTCTATGGATGGGTCAGACGTAATGTTCATATCCCCACATACTATAAAATAGCCCCGTTGATGTTTACGGATTTTGTTAATTGTGTTGTTCAGGAAACCTATCTGGTGGGAATTAGGTGCATAAATGTTTACTATGGTATACCTGGTTGAGTTTATATCGCAGACTAGGATGAGGTAATGACCATGGGTGTCTTTGAGTTCCTCATATAAAGTGAAAGACACCGTGTCTCTTACAGCAATAAGGACTCTTTTTTTCTTCTGCATTGGCGGTGAATACATATGGAAAACACCTGTGTGAGCATTTAGGCGGTACCTGTTTATTAAAATGTGATTCCTGTGCGCACAGGATGTCGCTTTTGTGCAGTAAGGCCTCATCCCACATGGACCTTCTCTTGGCCGGGTGATTGAGGCCTCTTGTGTTAATTGAAATGATTTTTAGTCCCATTGCGTACTTTCAAAATGTAAGCCATATAACCATTGTTTTATACATTGAATTGGAGCTCCCCCCTGGTGGTGAGGAAAATGTATAAATTCCCTGTTTGTTATGTATGTTGGTTTGCAGATAAATCTTGTACTCACAGTTCCTCTGATGAAAAGGGAGCTTCCCCTTGTGCTCGTGCAGACAGACCGTAGGGTATTGTTCTTTGAGTATTTCTTTTCTTTCGGATGTTCTCACTGTGCCTTGCAAACTTCGCATTTCTCCCGGATGGCAAAAGAAGTGACAAAGTTCTACTGCTGCAGGTGGATAAACAATAAAACATATGTAAAGAACTTGAAAAACAAAACATAAACTATCACTTATCTCAGTCAAAGGTTGGTACTTAGTACCGGAGTGCAGCTTTTTGCTGCTCAAGATCTTTAGGGGTCTGTAGCGTGAGAGGAGCTTCAGCAACTCTCGGATCACAGGGTTTAGCTAACCTAAATGCGAGCTCAGATATGGCTCTTGGAGTTTTTAGAGGTGACCACCCTCCATTCAGGATCCAGGATGTTGTGTGTTGTTACCTGGTTGTTGGTTGGCTCTGGGACTATTTGCCATTGTTTGAGCAGGGAAATACCTTTTTCCAAAGAATCCACAACATGTGAGGTGCCGTCTTTAGTGACTGTTATTTTCGTGGGGTATCCCCACTTGTAGCCAATATTGTGGTTTCTAAGTGCTTTTGTTATTGTATTAAGGCTTTTCCACTTTTGTAAGGTATACTGTGAGAGGTCAGCGTAGAATTGGAGCTTTTGATGTTGTGGGGGTATATTTTCTCCCTTTCTCATTGCTGCCATCAGCTTTTCTTTTGTATTATAAAAGTGAAGACGTAAAATGACATCTCTTGGGGTTTGCTCAGAAAGATATGTGGGTTTAGGTAAGCGATGTATCCTGTCAATTGTTACATCCATTTCTGAAAGTTCTAGGATCAATTCTTTAAATAGGTCAGTGGCATAATTCCGGAGTTCTCCCTGTTGTACTGATTCTGGAATACCTCTAATTTTAAGGTTGTTCTTTTGACTTCTGTCCTCTATGTCAGCTAATTTGGCTTTCAATGCATTCATGTCACTCTCTGTGGAATCATGTGCATCCACTAAGTAATTGATAGTTGATGCGAATTCCCCCATCTTTGATTCAACATGGCCTACTCTGCTTTCCACCTCCTGCAACTCACTATGGAACCGTTGCATACATGTTACCATGTCTGTTTGTAGTGAACTTCTGAGAGATAGAAGCATATCTTTCAATACAGAGTCACTCACTGGCGTGTTTGTTATGGGAAATTCTTCAATAGAGTCAGGGAGCTCCCTCATTTCTTCCCCCGAATCTGTGCTGGCACTGTGTGCCGGGCTGCATCTCCCTCCATCCACCTTAAATTTGGCCTTAGCGGGACTGGCGGACTGGGACGTAGGAGGGTAAGAACCGGGATTGCTTTTGGAGTCATTATTGTTCGTAATCAATCCCGGTTTATGTGACTGGGCAATGAGACTGTATGTCGGCGTGGATGATGTGCCGGCGCCATCTTGCCTACCTCCGTCTGCGGCCTGTGTAAAATACATTGTCAGCTTTTGGGGTTTTCTTTCCTCTTTGCGCTTTCTGGTCATGGTCCCCAACCTCTTGGGATCTGGATCGCCCTGTTCGGGTGGTTAGGTATGGTCTCTGGTGATCGCTTCATGCCGCTGATCAGTCCTGTGGCCGGCCACGCCCCCTTTTTTATTGTCTTTGTCATCCATTTTGTATGTTCAAGCAGCATTATTTTTGTCTCACTGTATGTTATGTATATGTCCTTTTTTGTAACCATATATTGCTTTGTGTATTAATTAATTACATTTTGTATTTATATATTCATTCTGTCTCTTGAGGAGTTGGTCTTCCCGTTTAAAGTCCCAAGGGGGTTCCTTTTCTCTTGTCTGTATATGATTACTCTGTAAATGTCACTGGCAGGGAAGAGGTTAACACTAGGGGGCGATCAAGGGGTTAACTGTGTTCCCTGCTAGGTGTTTCTAACTGTGTGGGGGCTGGGATGACTGGGGGAGAAGAGTGATTGCTGTTCCCATATACAGGGAACATACAATCACTCTCCTCTCCCCTGTCAGAATGGGGATCTGCTTGTTTACATACATGGATCCCTATTCTGTCACTGCCGGCAGACATAGAGTCTGCTCCACCCACTCACTGGCTTCCCTGCTAGCGTGTTTAGGAACCCCTGACAATTTCCATGATTGTCATTTATAAATATTTGGGTGTTTGGATCAGCAATTTCATTTTGATCTATCAAATAACTGAAGGACACAGTAATATTTCAGTAGTGAAATTAGGTTTATTGGATTAACAGAAAATATGCAATATGCATCAAAACGAAATTAGACAGGTACATAAATTTGGGCACCCCAACAGAAAAATCACATAAATATTTAGTAGAGCCTCCTTTAGCAGAAATAACAGCCTCTAGATGCTTCCTATAGCCTGTAATGAGTGACTGGATTCTGGATGAAGGTATTTTGGACCATTCCTCCTTACAAAACATCTCCAGTTCAGTTAGGTTTGATGGTTGCCGAGCATGGACAGCCCTCTTCAAATCACCCCACAGATGTTCAATGACATTCAGGTCTGGGGACTGGGATGGCCATTCCAGAACATTGTACTTGTTCCTCTGCATAAATGCCTGAGTAGATTTTGAGCAGTGTTTTGCGTTGTTGTCTTGTTGAAATATCCAGCCCCGGCATAACTTCAACTTTGTGACTGATTCCTCAATATTATTCTCAAGAATCTGTTGATATTGAGTGGAACCCATGCGACCCTCAACTTTAACCAGATTCCCAATACAGGCACTGCCTGCACAGCCCCACAGAATGATGGAACCTCCACCAAATTTTACTGTGGGTAGCTAGTGTTTTTCTTGGAATGCTATATTCTTTTGCCACCATGCATAACACCCCTTGTTATGACCAAATAACTCAATATTTGTCCAAATGTGCATTTTCATACCTCAAGCGACTCCGTTTGTGGCATGTGTGCAGAATAGGCTTCTTTCGCATCACTCTCCCATACAGCTACTCCCTGTGCAAAGTGCACTGAATTGTTAAACGATGCACAGTGACACCATCTGCAGCAAGTTGATGTAGGTCTTTGGAGGTGGTCTGTGGGCTGTTTTTGACCATTCTCACCATCCTTCGCCTTTGCCTCTCCAATATTTTATGTGGCCTGCCACTTCTGGCCTTAACAAGAACTGTGCCTGTGGTCTTCCATTTCCTCACTATGTTCCTCACAGTGGACACTGACAGCTTATATCTCTGCAATAACTTTTTGTAGCCTTCCCCTAAACCATAATGCAGAACAATCTTTGTTTTCAGGTCATTTGAGAGTTGTTTTGAGGCCCCCATGTTACCACTCTTCAGAGGAAAGTCCAAGAGAACAACAACTTGCAATTGGCCACCTTAAATACCCTTTCTCATGATTGGATGCACCTGTCTATGAAGTTCAAGGCTTAATGAGCTCACCAAACCAATTGTGTGTTCCAATTAATCAGTGCTAAGTAGTTACAGGTATTTAAATCAACAAAATGACAAGGGTGCCCACATTTATACACCTGTCTAATTTAGTTTTGATGCATATTGCACATTCTCTGTTAATCCAATAAACCTAATTTCACTACTGAAATATTACTGTGTCCTTTGGTTATTTGATAGATCAAAATGTAATTGCTGATCCAAACACACAAATATTTATAAATGACAATCATGGAAATTGTCAGGGGTTCTAAACTTTTGCATACAACTGTAAATACTCAGACACCCAGAAAGTTATGCTATGCAAAGGCATTGGGGGTCATTTACTATAGCGCTGCCGCAAAATTGCGGCAAAATAGCGGTAAATAGCGCTAAAGCGGTATTCACAATAGCGCTGGACGGTAAATAACGGCCAAAATGGAATTCACTAAAGCTCCCAGGTCACAGATAACGGCCAACTCCTTACTCCAGCCCAGACCTGGAGTTGTGCAAATAGAAATAATGTTTGGAGGATAATCTGATCCCCTAAATTGCGCTAAAATATGCGGTATATTGTTTAAAGGTAATCTGATTTTAAACTGTGTGAAAAAGTGACTTCTACACTGAAATATCTTAAAAAGTCTGAGAAGAGATAAATAACCCGTCTCCTTACTCCAAGGCACAGAGCACAGCTGAGCACAACTGAGCATGCTCAGATACAAAACAACTCTCAAAATAACTCTCATGGAGTAATTCCTTGAGTAGTTAGTAAATACCAAAATCAGTGTTATTTTACACACATTTTTTGGGAGTGAAGATGAGAGTTATTTTGCCAAGTGCAAGTTTCTGCCATTCATTCTAATGGTACAATTGTTACTTTATGAAATAAATCCATATCATGTTGAAAATAAATGTATCTTTCGCTCAAAGAAATTCTCCTGGCAACAATGTTGCACATTTGAGAATCTATTTTGTTTTTAAGAATGCTAGAATGTGAAATATCTTCATGTTCTGTAAATATTTTTTTTTTCTTGGTCAATTTCACTTTGTTGCTGTCCATGTCACAAAAATATTTCCCTAAACTCACACAGGTGTCTTTACAAACCACAAACAATACCATTGCTTATGGAAATTTAATTTTTTTTTTTATTTATTTTTTTAGAAAAACTTCAAATAGCACTGAAGAAATACATAAGAATACATCCAAACTTGTCATGTTGTTCAAACACAAACAATGCCATTGCTCATGCCAATGTCAAATTAGTGTACCTTATTAATTTAATTAAATGATAAAAATTTAAATAGATAACCTGAAGCAGAAATCCTAACACCTATCATTCCATCACCTATATGTCCACAGAAATGCAGGATGTGTGTAGATAAGCAGGTTATGCAGCTTTGCAGTGGCTCTGAAGGTAGCTCAGCTGATTAGCATTGGTTGTTGCTTGGGTTTGAATCCCACTCAAGCCATGGGGTGATGGAATTGGACTCCTGACTCCAATACAACAGGAGACCTTGGGGATCAATTAGAGTGGAAACGGCAAGCCAGGCCTTCTCGTCCAACATCAGTGCCTGACCTTACAAAGGCATATTGCTTGGTATGCTGAGCATGGCTATGGACTAAGACCCTATAAACACTATTAGATTTGCGACAGATCTTCGGATTCAAATTGACCCAGACCCTTTAATATGAGGGCAAACCTTAAGAGTTTAAATGTGTATGCAATCAGGCAGGTCCTTACACTACATGGTTTAGTTATATAAGAACACAAAAATATGCACAGTCTAATAATGTGTATGGGCTCTAAAGCCTCGTACACACGGTTTGACGGTTGTATACAACAGGTTGTACTTACGACTGTCATATATGTAATCGATCATTCATATGCGCGATTTGAACAGCCGAACATACGATGGTCGTACAAGGGGAGTTGTATGAGCAGACTAGAAAACGTGGTCGTACCAACAAGCGGTCATACGACCGTTGTATCGTGTGTACAGAGCAGTTGGTACAACAAAGTTGTATTGTGCAAAGCACGCATGCTCAGAAGTCAGGAATGGCTGGATGCTAATTACATGCACCTGAATGTTCTTCTGTGGTCGTACGATCGTGTAGTGCAGTCAGTATGCTAGATACAACAGCCAACATATGATTTGCGACGATCGTACATACGATCATCGTCCCGTGTGTACGAGGCTTTAGTCCATTGGCATGCACATAAACAAACCAACAGTTTTCAAACCACATGGACCTGTGCAGTGTAAACCATAACATTTTACATGTGGTGTTACTGCTCATCAGGTGTAAGCATTTGAAACATTCATGAAGAGACAGATTGAATGACACTGGTGGGTGTGTACTTCCATTGGGCGTGTCGATGCTAATGATACAAGCTCTATATAAAGGCCTGCAGTAGCTGGCCTCCGTTTGGTCGGGTCTGAGAAGAGGCCTGTTTCTTTTTCCTGTGGTGTTTGTGGAAGTAATGCTCTTGTGCATAATGAGTAATGTCTCACTAGAGCTGTTTGCTGAAATTATTGTGCATTTTGACCATCAAAAGTGGTTTTCTGGGGGGGCGTGGCCTGATGCGGAGCCGAGCGGACGCTTAAGCTCAGAGCTCCGGCCGACGACGGAGAAAGCAACCCGTAGCTGCCCGCACACATCGCACCAAGACCCGCTGAGACGGCGTTCCAGTCCGGGACATCATCCAGAGCATGTCGAGGAAGCGTAAGACAGACAAAAAGCCACAGCGCTTAACAATTCGCGACACCGAAAAACAGACAGAATGCGAAGGAGCTGTACGAGACCTACTACAGGGCCTGACCTTGCGGCAGAGTCGCCCAGAACCACGCTACACACGCCCGTCGATGCCCAACGAAAGAGGCAGCAGCCGGCCTCGAGACTCGAATTCGCAGGCGAGCCGAGGCGTAGTCCGGTGCGGGGGGGTCTTTTGGTGAAAACTACCAGTTTTACGTGTTATTAAAGTCGTTTGTCGAGATCACTCTGTAATGAGTAATACGTGTTCTCGTAATGAAGGTGTTTGTGGTGTCCTTTTTCTTTGTCCGGAGAAGAGTCTGGGCTGGTTTGCCTCCGGTCGATGACGTCCGGAAATATATCTCGAACATAGTAATCGTAGCTGTG
>BLSH010480446.1:126592-141947 GCA_018402905.1 Glandirana rugosa
TCCGGGCGGGCTTTTGTTCGCACGGGGTCCGGGCTCGCCGCGGGGGGGGGTGGCCTGTTAGGTTGGGTGAGTAACAGATACTACTCTTTTGTTCGTTCTAGATATATCTTTCCAGATTGTTGGCTTACTGTAACATATTCCAATAATTCCGTAGTTCTTCCATATTATTTTGGTAATGATAACATACGGATGGCGTAATCCACCCCATAAGTCAATTCTGCGCGCGAGGAGCGCGCACAGGGGGCGACGTCCATGGACGTCGTCCCGGCATTCCAGATCCGCGCTGGAGCCGTACTATGGCAATAGCGCGGATCTGGAGTGGTTAAAAAAGGCCTGGATTCTTTCCTTAGCCACAGTTTGTTCCCACTGGGGTGGCGCTGGTCGGCTCTGCCCCCTCGGGACTCGGGCCCTTGATCCCCATCGGCTTTCGTAACCCACTCGGGGAGATCTTAACTGAATACCCCACCTAATGCGGTAGGCATACAATAGTAATGGTTTTATTATACCTTCTTGATGCCTTAATAACCTTATACAATGTCATTCGGTTGTTAGACCTTTCTATATAGATCTTGCTTGTTTTCTCATCATAGACAATGAGTGGGTTGGATTGTCCGGTGGGGGGGGGCGCCGCTCGGGCCTGGGGCACGCTTGTTTTCGGGCGGGCCTCTGGGGGCCCGGGGGACCCACCTCCTCCGGACACTGTACACTTGGATCGCTTTCTCACCACGAGGTAACTTTCTTACTCTCTAGACTTAAGCCTGATGTCCATATTGTTACGAGACTGAACTGCTTTACCTTAATGGTTATACCGATCAGTATGTAATTGTATTTGTCTTTACCATGTTTATGTTGCCTAACTCAATAAAAATTATTGAAATATAAAAAAGGCCTGGATTCTTTCCTTAATGTAAATAATATAACTGGGTACTAACTAGGTAAAGTTGATCCAGGGTGAATCCGATTGCCTCTCGGGGAATCAGGAAGGATTTTTTTCCCCCATTATAGCAAATTGGATCCATGCTTTGCTGGGGTTTTTTGCCTTCCTCTGGATCAACTGTGGGTGAAGGATTGTATATGGGATTATTTGGTTGTGTATGTGTATATATATGTATATATATATATATATATATATATATAAATATATAAATGTTTTTTGTAATTTTTTGGTTGAACTGGATGGACTTGTGTCTTTTTTCAACCTGACTAACTATGTAACCTGCGCACACTCTAATGTGAAATATTAAAAAAACAACAGATTAAGGGCACTAGCAGCACTCACACCAAACTGATCAATTAGAAAACAAATATAGAAAAAATATTTATGCAGCGCTAGTGGATAGGTAAGTCAATATATTGCATATTAATGTCCTGTATTTAAATAAAGTGCTCACACTATATAGATAAAAATATGCAGCAAAATAAATGAAGTCCATAAATCAAGGTGACAATCTTCACAGCAAGAACAAAAAGTGACTAAGTGACAAAAACAAATTCATAGGTCCTTTAGGGATCTGTGAGTGAATGTGCTTACCAGACACTGGTAAGAAACCAGCGGGGGATCTACAGATCAGGAGACATAAAGCTGAACCCGGTGTCCCAAAGGAAAGGCTCTCCAATTGGTGGGATAGCGCTGCTGGATACTGAAGGGTCCAGAGGCTGGTAAACCCCGGCAGAAGATCCACAATCAGAGGCCAGAGAGCTGATCTCAAGGTCCCAGGGTGGTTCACTATCTGGTGTGGTATCCCCCCTGGGCCGATCCCGGGCGTGGGGTTCAGAAGGTTGTCATGTAGTGGAGAACTCAGTGGATATGTAAAAGAAAAAAGCCCACCATAGTGCTATACCGTTTTGACGTTTTAATATTGAAAAGGAGATTATGAACACTTACATTAAAAATTCTTAAAATTAGCTCATCTGATAAAAGGCTTCACAGTGACATAGGAGGAACCAAAACCCAACGCGTTTCGACTCACACAGTCATCGTCTGGGGTGCTCAGGTTGCTACAGGTTGATTTGAGGTTCCAGAAGCAAGGGTCTGGTATATGGCCGAACAATTGTTAAACATGTGCATGGCAAAAAAATTTGTTTTGTTTTGTTACAATTTGATTCGTTAATCTAGTTATTTCGGTATTTAGTTAAATTCGGTTGATTCGTTCAATCCGTACTCGGAATTCGTATTCAGAATTTTTCGAATTTACCAATTTTAATGTTATATTTTTTCGATTGCATTATATGTGTGAAAAAAGGGTATTGGCGCCCCACAAATATATAAAATTAAGGTTATTTTTTCTATTCACATGCAGCAAAGTGAACAAACAAAAGAAAATCTTAATCAAATGATTACAATGACCTATTAAATCACCTTTGGCTTAACAAAAACAGTATTATTTCGAAATGGTACTCTAATAACACACAGACTCTTTGATTTCAGAAGTATGTTTACAGTCAAAGTTCAAATGGAATGCAATGTAAAATTTGATTTGATTTTCAATTCGAATTTAAGAAATTTGGGCGAATTTTTTTTCGTTATACTGAACATTTGGTAAACTTTTTTATACTGTAATTCAGATATTCGGATATATCCAATCGAAATTCGGACAAATTTTTCATTATTTGGAATTTCGATTCACCCAAATTACCGAATTACAATAGTAACGATATTACACGAATCCCAAATAATGTTTTGAATTGAAAAAATTTGGACGAAATTCATTTTGAATTGAATTCGAAAAACAATACGGATCAAATTCAAATACAATTCGAATCAAATCGAATTCTAAACAAATTAGAAAAAAAACATTGATTTTCTAAAAGAATATAAAATGATAAAGTAGTATAATCAATACATATAATAAAAATAAAAGAATAGTAAAGAATAATGGAAATTAAAGAATAGTAAAGAATAGAATAAAATGTAATAGAATATAATTAAATAAAAAAGAATATACTGACCATCTTCCAAAATTCAAATTTCAAATAGTATAAATTTGAATTCAATAGACTGGAAAATTTCAAATCCAAAACAATGGAAACCAAAATAATAGAAAATAATAGAATAGAAAATAATAAGAGACTCGAATAGAAAAGCAATAGCATAGAAAAAAATAGAAAGAATAACACCGTCTTCTGAAATTCGAATTTCAAAGAGAATGAATTTGAATAGAATAGATTAGAATAGAATCCAAAACAATGCAATTCAAAATAATTGAGAACAATGGAATAGAAAATACGAGAATAGAAAAAAAAATAATAGAATAGAAAATAAGAGAATAGGAAAGGAAAAATTAGAACAGAATAGAATAATATAGAACAAATATATAACCATCTTCTGAAATTCGAAATTCAAATAGAATGAATTGGAATTCGAATTTGAATAGAAAAGATTATAATAGAAAATAATAGAAAAGAATAGAACCGAAAATATGAGGATATAAAATAATAGAATAGAAAAACAATACAATAAAATAGAAATAATATATAACCATTTTCCGAAATTTGAATTTTGATTACAATGAATTTGAATAGGAAAGATTATAATAGAAGAGAAAGTAATAGAAAAGAATAGAATAGAACATAAGAGAATACAATAGAATAGAAAGAACAGAATAGAAAAAACACAATGGGAAAGAATACAATAGAATAAAATAGAAAGAGTATAATATGTAACCATCTTCTGAAATTCCAATTTCAAATAGACTGAATTTGAATTTGAACATAAAAGATTATAATTGAATAGAAAATAATAAAAAATAGAAATAATAGAGTATAATCGAATAGAAAAACAACAGAACAGAATAGATTAAAATAGAATATATAACCATCTTCCGAAATTCAAATTTTGAATAGAATAAAAACAAATAGAAAAGATAAGAACAGAATAGAAAATAATAGAACAGAAAAACAATAGAACAGAATAGAATAAAATAGAATATATAAACATTTTCTGAAATTCAAATTTTGAATAGAATAGAAATAATAGAATTTGAATACAAAAGATTAGAATAGAATAGAAAATAATAGAAAATAGCAGAATAGAACATAAGAGAATACAATAGAATAGAATAGAAAAATGATAGAAAAATATATAATAAAATAGAAAGAATATAATAAATAACAATCTTCCGAAATTCAATTTTTTTTTTTATACAATATTTGTATTGAAATTTTCAGTACAATGCAAGGTTAAACAGGTACAGTATACAAAGTCAATCTGGTAAAGCAATCATTGAGATGCCTTTGAGGTGCATTGAAGGTGAAAGAGGCACTTATTAAAGTGATATTTTCCAGAGTAGTTTGGAATACAGAGAATGGTCAATGCATACCACAAGTACCAACGAGAAATACAAAGCAAAAAAAGAAATAAAGACAAGTGAACAACTAAGTGGGGAAGGGGTAGGGGTAGTTACGGACCAATGAGATCAGTTCCGGCTGGGTGCTTGGCTAGCCCTCTTGATACTGCTTTCCATTAATCCTTAAGCCTAAGCAATGCTGAGAGGTAGGTTACTGGAGCTGTTCCCTCCACAGCTCCCACTGTGCTTTGAATGTTTTCCTTTTTTCAAGGTTGTTTATTAGCAGATTCGCATAGGTGTAGTGGGTATGTACTACAGCTAATACTTCAAAGACATTAGGCATTTTATTTGATTTCCAGTTTCTTGTTATGAGAGTTTTGGCTGCCAGAAAAATGTGTGTATATATACTACGGAAGCTAGGAGGGAAGCGCTGTATGCCCAGGCCTAGTAGGGCCAGGCCTGGGTCTGGCTTCGTAAGGATGCCTGTAATTGAGGAGATTTTCCTGAAGAGGCTATTCCAAAAACTAGTTAGATTTTTACAATTCCAAAACACATGCATGATGTTTCCCACCTCTCCACAATCCCTCCAGCATAGGGGTGATACATCCTGTGAGAATTTAAAGATCCTGAGAGGTGTAAGGTACCACCTCAGTACCACTTTTTGATAAAGTTCCCAGTGGTTAATAGATTTTGAGGACCTATATGTCGTGGTGGCTGCTGTGGTCCATTGTTTAGGTGAGTAGGTTTTGCCTAATTCAGCTTCCCATTTAAGGTGGTGAGCAGAATTAGTAAACCTTAATTTCTGCTGGGAGAGATTGTAGAACAAAGAAATACCTTTAATCCCTTGTGGTGTATTTGAATAGAATTCCCAGGCATCTCTGTGTACAGGTATGTGGTGGGTATTCAATGTTCGAAGGAAATGGGATACTTGGTAGTGCGTATATAAGTCTGCTTGCGAGAGATTGAATTCTTGTTTTAGTATCTGAAAGGATTTTATTTGATCTTCTCTATATAGGTCTGAAATATGTTTCACACCTTTGAGTTTCCATCCTGCCACATCTATGTTGGGTATGGCCTTTGGGAGAATGTCTATTGGGATAGGGAGATTAATGTCCCTGTCCGTGGTCCTCTCAAGCTTGATCAACCATCTCCATGCCATCACAGTGGCTTTGATGGTTAGTGGGAGTTGGTGGAGCTGGAATAGCTTCCATGAGTCTAAGAACAATAATATTTTGAGATCTTTGGTGGGAGTTAAGTCTTGCTCTATATTTCTCCACGGAACCTGGCTTTCTGTGTGGAACCAGGTTTTAAGTTGTGTGAGCAGTGAGGCCTGGTAATAATCTCGCAGGTCAATAAGTCCCATACCTCCAGCGGATCTGTGTTTCACTAGTATAGATTTAGCACATCTGGGTCTTTTTGATTGCCAGATGAAGTTTTTTAAGAGGCTGTTTAGGTCCTTGAAATACGTGGCTTTGAGTGGGATAGGGATTGTGCGAAACAAATATAATATCTGAGGGAGTATCAACATTTTAAATGTGACAAGGCGTCCCAACCAGGACAATTCGGTTTTGGCAAGTCTATTGATATCTTTATTAAGATTATTTATTAAGGGTGGGAAGTTTACTTCCGCTAATTTGGAGAGGTCTGCTGTTAGGTTTATGCCCAGGTATGGTATAGTTGAAGTGGCCCAGGAATATGGAAAATTAGCTGTTAAATAGGATTGGACCTGTGGGGGGATCTCTATGCCTAGTATCATTGATTTGGTACAATTAACTTTTTAGTAGGATATTTTGCTGAATTCCTTCAGGGTGCGATGGGCGTAGGTCAGAGAATCTGTTGGAGCTGATATAAATAAAATTATATCACCCGCGAAAAGGTTAATGTGGTGAGATGATTTCTTTGAAAGGGTCAGTTCTGATATGTTTGCGTGGGACCATATTTTTTCTGCTAGGGGCTCTATAAGAAGGTTGAAATTGAGGGTGACAAAGGGCAGCCCTGTCGTGTCCCGTTTGTAATATCAAAATTTTTGGAGAGGGCATTGGATGTGAATACCTGGGCACAAGGGGCTGAATATAATGCTAGGATAGTGGACAGTATAGGTCCTGAGAGTCCAAATTTTGTTAGAACCTGGTTCATGTACCCCCAGTGGATCCTGTTGAATGCCTTCTCCGCGTCCAGAGAGAGGAGCAGAGAAGGAATCCGGCAATTGTATGACATTTATGACTCTTCGGGTAGCATCCGAGGGCTGCCTACCCGTCGTGAATCCTGACTGATCTGGATTGATCAAATTGGGGAGGATTGGGAGGAGCCTGTGGGCTAGTATTTTAGCATATAATTTAACATTGGTGTTCAGCAACGAAATTGGTCTAAAATTAGGGGGAAAGGTAGGCTCTTTTCCCGGTTTTGGGATAGTTACTATATATGCTTTAAGCATTTCTGGGGGGGAAGATGCGGAATGCATAGCTTGGGAATAGACTGTTTCTAATCTAGGGGCTAGGACATGACGAAAAGTTTTATAATAATCGTTGGGAATACCGTCCGGCCCAGGGGAATACCCCTGTGGGAGGGTTGTAATCATTTTTAATATTTCTTTTTTGGTGATAGGTGCATTAAGCGCTGATAATTGGGATCTGGATACCGATGGGAGCCTGGCAGATTTCAAAAAAACATGGATCAGTTCATTTGATGGTTGGTGGTGTTAATGTCTTCTTTGAGATTATATAAGGAAGAATAGTATTCTGCAAAGGAGTCTGCAATGGCATTAGGGTCTACTACCTTGTTGTTATCTGAGGTTCTAAGCAGGTATGGGATCCTAGAGCGCACTCTGTGTTCTTTCAACCTTTGTGCCAACAATTTGCCTGCTCGATTGCCTGAGGAATAGTGGGACAGTTTTAGTTTGTCTACATATGTACTATATTGCTCCAATAGTATAGTTCTAAGATTGAAACACAATCTATTAAGTCTGTTTGCTAGATCTTCGGAGGCCTGAGCCTTATTTTGACACTCTAGGAGTTTTATTTCCTGTAGTAAAGTGTCCAGCCTCTGCACCCTAATCTTCTTCTCTCTCAAGCATACTTGTAGAATGATGCTTCTAATAAAGGCTTTGTGGGCACACCACAGGGTACCGCGGCTGGACACTGAACCCTCGTTAGTCTCAAAAAAAGACTTCAGGTGGTTAGTAATTGCATTCAGATGTGTTTGAGAGTTAAAGATACGGGTATTATCCCGCCACACCTGAGGTGGGTTGAAAGTGAGCCCCTCCAACACCATTATTGATACTGGTGCGTGGTCAGACCACGAGATGTCATGGATGGTAGAGGAGGACACTTTCGACAAAACACTCAGATCAACAATAATCATGTCTATACGAGAGTACGTGTTGTGCCTGGTGGAGTGGAAAGGGAAGTCTTGTTCACCGGGATGATGGCGCCTCCAGGCATCATACACGTCTTCTGCATGTAATAAGTTCTGTAGCATAGGCAGTGGGCGCTTCGCTTTGGTCGTAGAATCTATGTTGAAGTCAGATGTGATGTTGTAGTCTCCACAGATGATTAACTCACCCTTTTTAACTTTATTCATTTTGAGGAATATTTTTTTTCACAAACCTCAACTGGTGTTTGTTTGGGGCGTATAGGTTAACAATTGTAGAAAGTTTGTTATTGAATGATCCTATAAGGATTAAGTATCTGCCATCCAAATCCATTATTAGTTCATGTAGAGCAAAAGTGATTGAATCCTTAATGGCAATCATCACACCCGGTTTCTTTTTTTGGGCAGAGGCTGTAAAAATATGGGGGTAGTTCTTTTGCTGACATCGGGGTGGATTAGCCACCAGAAAATGCGTCTCTTGGACACATAAGACATCTGTCCTAATTTGTGAGCCTCTTTCCACAATGATGTCCTTTTCGCTGGGTGGTTCAACCCATGGTTATTAAAATATACTATATTGTAAGACATGTTCATATGTTATGTATATGAATGTGTAATGCCCAGAAGGCGCACAAGCACTCACCCCGCCGTTGTAGTTCCGGAGGTTGACATTCTGTTGTTGGTCAGCATGAGGTGGTTTGGTGGGCAGGCCTGCCCAACTTGAAGAGATCTCATCGGGTAACAGTAAACAAAAAAAGCAATGGTAAAAAACAGTTTAGAAAACAGATAAGAAACTGGTAGAGTAAAAAGATTAGATCCGTTATGGATCTGAAGGCAAATTGCCTGCACTTTAAGTTTCGGGGGAAAGATCATGTAGTACAAGTTCCATAGCACTTGGAATCTGTAGATGCATTGCAGTTGCTAAGTCAGTTCCGAGGTGAACGGGCTTTATTCTTTTTGCCTGATTTTTTACATGACACCACCTGCCAGTCCTCTTGGGGATCCATTCTGAGGGGAGGGTGTGGGGCTTCCTCTGTTTGTTTGGGTAGAATCTCCCATGAACGGAGGAGTTTGAGACCCTCTTCAACTGAGGAGATTGTGGTAGATTTCCCATCCTTAGTAATGGTTAGCTTTGAGGGATACCCCCATCTGTACACAATGTCATGATCGCGTAGAGCCTTAGTGATAGGCACAAGGGACTTACGCTTTTGCATTGTATATTGCGAGAGGTCGGCAAATATCTGGATGGTAGAGTACTTTTCCGCGGGACATGTATTTTTGCGAAAGGCCAGCATAAAGTGGTCTTTGATATGATAAAAGTGAACTCTCATGAGAACATCCTTTGGGATGTTCTCAGGTAGGTGCGAAGGCTTGGGGAGACGGTGAATTCTGTCAATGAACAGCTCTGAGTCTTGTACTGAAGGCAGGTATGCCCTAATGAGGTCTGCAGCATATTGCTGTAGCTGTGTTGGCTGGACAGTCTCAGGGATCCCCCTGATTTTAAGATTATTCCTGCATGACTTGTCCTTGAGGTCAGCGACCTTTGCCTTTAGCCAGATGACCTCATCAGACTGTTCATTGTGGAAGTCAACTAAGGAGTTATAATATGATGCTGCGTATTCCCACATTTTTTTCTCTACATGATCAACTCTACCTCCCAAATCATGTACCTCCTCCTTGAAGCCCCTCATACATTCCATCATGTCAGCATGGAGGGAGCTGCGAGAGGATATCAGCATAACCGGCAGAGTAGTATCAGATAGCGGTTGATTCGCTGTGGGGAATGTGTTAATGATGTCTTAATAGTAATAGCTCCCTCATGTCTTCTAGGGATTCATGCTGTGGGCTCACCTTGTTGTGTATTAGTTCCTCTGATAGCCTGGACTTGGCCGGGCTGTGGGACATCGGCGTGGATGCTTCGGGAGAGCAGCAATCGGATCCTCCTTGTGATGCAGGGCTGGATGCAGCAGAGGCCGAGCCACGTGTGGAGGCCGGAGATCCATCGCCGGCGCCATCTTGGAGTGGACTCCGCGCTGCTGGAGAGAATAAATCTTTCTTGGTAGACTCCTTCCATTTGTGGGTCATCTCTCCGTGTTGTGTGGGGTCTCAGACGCACGGTGGTGTTGTTTGTGGGTCGGGTAGGTGCCTTGGATGATCTGGGTTCCTCGTGCTGGAGCTAGCTGCAGCTTCAGACGTCCATGCTGTTGCGCAGTAGCCACGCCCCCCTGAAATTCAAATTTTGAGTAGAATGAATTCCAATTTTGAATAGACTGAAATTGAACTCAAATAGAAAAGATTATAATAGAATAGAAAATAATAGAAAATAATATAATAGAAAATAAGAGAATACACTAAAAAATAATAGAATAGAAAAACAATAGAACAAAATAGATTAAGATAGAATTTATAAACATCTTCTGAAATTTGAATAGAATAAATACAAATAGAAAAGATTAGAATAGAATAGAAAATAATAGAAAAGAATAGAATAGACAATACGAGAATATAATAGAAAAGAATAGAGTCGAAAAACAATGGAACAGAATAAAATAGAATATATAACCTTTTTCCAAAATTTGAATTTCGAATAGAATAAATTCAAATTTGATTTTGAAAGGATTAGAACAGAGTATAAAATAATAGAAAAGAATAGAATATAACACAAGAGAATAGAAAAGAATAGAAAAACAAAAGAAAATAATAGAATAAAATAGAAAGAATATAATATATAAGTATCTTCCGAAATTCAAATTTTGAATAGAATGAATTTCAATTTTGAATAGACTGAAATTGAATTTGAATAGAAAAGATTATAATACAATAGAAAATAATAGAAAAGAATAGAATAGAAAATAAGAGAATAAAAGAGAAAATAATAGAATAGAAAAATAATAGAACGGAATAGATTAAAATAGAATATATAACCATCTTCCAAAATTTGAATTTCGAATAGAATGAATACAAATAGAAAAGATTAGAATAGAATAGAAAAGAATAGAATATAGAATATGAGAATAGAATAGAAAAGAATAGAATAGAAAAGCAATAGAACAGAATAGAATAAAATAGAATATATATATATATACATTTTCCGAAATTCTAATTTGAATAGAAGGAATTCAAATTTGAATTTAAATAGAAAAGGTTAGAAAAGAATAAAATAGAACATAAGAAAATACAATAGAATAGAAAAAAATAGAAAATAATATAATTAAAGAGAAAGAATATAATGTATAACAATCTTCCGAAATTTGAATTTCGAATAGAATGAATTCCAATTTTGAATAGACTGAATTTGAATAGAAAAGATTATAATAGAATAGACAATAATAGAAAAGAATATAATAAAAAATAAGAGAACAAAATAGAAAATAATAGCATAGAAAAACAATAGAACAGAAGGTTAAAATAGAATATATAACCATCTTCCAAAATTCGAATTTCAAAAAGAATAAATTTGAATTTGAATAGAAAAGATTAGAATAGAATAGAAAATAATAGAAAAGAATACATTAGAACATACGAGAATACAATAAAATAGAAAATAACAGAATAGAAAAACAATAGAAAAGAATATAATAAAATAAAAAGAATATAATATATAACAATCTTCTGAAATTCAAATTTTGAATTTTTTCGAATCCGGTAGAAATTTTTCAAATCTGATAGATTTTTTTCAAATGCAGTTTCATTTTTCAAAATTTCATAGAATTTTTTTGAATGCTGTAGAATTTTTTTGAATGCGGTAGAATTTTCTTGAATGCGTTGATTTTTTTCGAATGCGGACAATTGTTTTCGAATTTGATCAAATTTTTTCGAATTCAGTCAAATTTTTTCGAATTTGAAAATGAAACGAAATGAATCTCGAAAACGAATGCAACAAATGCAATGAATTTAACTAAACAAATTTAGTTAATTAACAAATCAAAACTAAACTAAACTAAATTTTTCATCCTGCACATGTATACCGCACATGTCTAACAATGGTTATTGAAGTGATCTTTGAATAGAGTAATAGCTTTATCAATATACTGTAGTACAGGCTACAGGAGCATTTGAGAAAATATGAAGTGAATGTACAGGATGGCCTGTGTTGATGAAAATGAGTTTACCCAACAGCGGGCTGGCTATTAGAGGTGGAGGATAGTTCAGAGTGCAGTGCAAACTAAAAGATCCCTCAAGTTACCAAGTAATCCCCTCCTCCATGCCTCATAATGGGCAGGGGGAGATTAGCAGCTGTCGAGGTAGGACCACCTAAAATAAAGGGACATTTGGTAGAGATCATGTCTTTAACCACAACCACCTTGCTGACTCTGAAGTAACAAGTAGGAAAAATATCAGTTTCTGCTGGTCCTTACCCCTTGTAAGAGTTGTGTCCACAGCTATGTTAATAGTCCACTATCGTTATATGAGGAATAGTTTAATGGAATATTTTCATTCAGAAAGACATTCAATTATCGCATCAGTGTCTGGATTAGGCACCATTCACACAGGGGCGACTGTCGCTCCGACTTGGGTAGCCTCAAGTCGCCCCAGGTCGCTTGACATCTGAAATCCCATTGAAATGAATGGGAGCCGTCTTAATGTACACTACTGAAGTCGGAACGACTTCAGAAAAGGTTCCTGTACTACTTCTAGGCGACTTCTATCCGACTTGTGCCCATAGAATTGAATAGAAGTCGCCTCCAAGTCGGATCCCCCATCTAAATAAAAGCGACTTTGTAGTGAAAAGAATAGAATTTATTTTTAGGCAACCCCCTCCCTCCCTTTTCTGATTGGTCAAGGCAAAGTCGCCTGGCAAAAGTCGTATTGTAAAGTCGCCTCAAGTCCCTGGAAGTCGCGCTGGAAGTCGCACTGAAAGTCGCGCTGAAATTGCCTAGCAAAGTCGCGTCGAAGTCGGGTCGCCCCTGTGTGAATGCAGCCTTAGAGTTACTGCTTATTACCATGTACAAAAGAGAGAGGGTGTGTGCTTTGGTCATGTAGGAGTATGTTTCTGTCATTGGGCTTAAGATACAAGTGTGTAGCAAGTGTAGTATGGTCTTGAACAGTGACCTTATAAGTCCAAGAAAATAAAGTGTTGAAGTATTTCAACGTAAACTTATTGTGGTTAGACATACCATTGGGAGCATCTATCTCTCGCACCAGGTCCTCAGAATTGCCTGTTCATAAAAGGAGCAGATCATCAATAAAGCATGTGAGGTACCAGCTTGGATAATAGAATGTTTTGTTCATAATTATGCATAAATAAATTGGGGAATTGCCACATTAGGACCCATCACCATGCCTGCACGCTCAGGCTGGGTTCACACTGTCGGTTTGATTTTGATCCTTCTTTGCTGTGCGATTTAAGGTCCTACATCGGGTCCTATATTGGTCCGATTTCTGTGAACAGGGATCCGACTTTGATCCCAACAATACCAGGCACCTTGTGCTCTGGGGATCTTGAAGGGGAACCCCTGCCAGATTAAAAAAAAAAAAAAAAACGCATGGGTCCCCCTCCAAGATCATACCAGGAGAAACCCCAACACTGAAAAAACAGCATAGAGTTCCCCCCAAAATCCATACCAGACACTTCGATCTGGTATGGATTTTAAGCGGAACCCCCACAATGAAAAAACGACGTAGGGTCCCCCAAAATCCCAAAAGACCCTTATCCAAGCACGCAGCCTGGCAGGCCAGGAAAGGGGGTGGGGATGAGCGAGCGCATCCCCCTACTGGACCATACCAGGCCACATGCCCTCAACATGGGAAGCATGAGTGCTTTGAGGCAGGGGGGCTCTGCGCCCCCCCACCCCAAAGCACCTTGTCCCCATGTTGATGAGGACAAGGGCCTCTTCCCAAAAACCCTTGCTGGGGGTTGTCGTCGGGGTCTGTGGGTGGGGGGCTTATCAGAATCTGGAAGCCCCCTTTAACAAGAGGACCCCCAGATCCTAGCCCCCCCACCCTATGTGAATGAGTATGGGGTACATTGTACCCCTACCCATTCATCTAAAAGGAACATGCCAAAAAAACACACTACACAGGTTTTTAAAGTATTTTATTAAATCAGCTCTGGCGTCTTCTCCCCTCTCCAGCGTCTTCTTTCTTCTGCTCTTTTGCAGGATCTTCTTTACTCTGAGGGGTCTTCTTTCTTCTGCAGGTTCTTTTCCCTCTCCGCGGCATCCTCTGCTCTTTCGTGGTGCCTTCTGCTCTTTTGCTGGTCTTCTCCACTGTTCTCTTCCCTCTGTTCTTCCTCTCTTCTTCTTCCCATGTTGACACAATGTAATTTAATAGAAACATAGAAACATCGAAAAGTGACGGCAGAAAAAGACTGAGTAGTCCATCGAGTCTGCCCCTTTTTATTTATTTATTTATTGATTTATTTTTTACATTAACCTTGTTGTCTGACTATGGATTTATGTTTATCCCAAGCATGTTTGAAGCCATTTACTGTTGACTGTCTCACAACCTCTGTTGGTAGTTTAATTTCCCACACAAATGGTGTCTCCGTGCTGTGCAGTGACTTATATTGGCATGGGGCGGGGTCACCCACTGACATCATCCAGAGGCTCCACCCCTTATGACGTCACCACCCAGGGTGGGCTGTGACGCCATAAGGGGGCAGGGCCTCCAGATGTTGTCAGCGGATGGCTCCGCCCCATGTCAATATAAGTCACTACACAGCACGGAGACACCTTTTGTACGGGAGATCGCATCGTGTCAACATGGGAAGAAGAAAAGAGGAAGAACAGAGAGAAGAGGACAGTGAAGAAGACCGGCAAAAGAGCATAAGGTGCCACAAAAGAGCAGAAGATGCCGTGGAGAGGGAAAAGAACTGACAGAAGAAAGAAGACCCCTCAGAAGGAAGAAGACCCCGCAAAAGAACAGAAGAAAGAATACACTGGAGAGGGGAGAAAACGCCAGAGCTGATTTAATAAAATACTTTAAAAACCTGTGTAGTGTGTTTTTTTGGCATGTTCCTTTTAGGTGAATGGCTAGTGGTACAATGTACCCCATACTCATTCACATCGGGTGGGGGGCTGGGATCTGGGGGCCCTCTTGTTAAAGGGGGCTTCCAGATTCTGTTAAGCCCCCCACCCACAGACCCCAAAGACAACCCCTGGCAAGGGTTTTTGGGAAGAGGCCCTTGTCCTCATCAACATGGGGACAAAGTGATTTGGGGGCGGGGGGCGCAGAGCCCCCCTGCCCCAAAGCACCAATACTCCCCATGTTGAGGGCATGCAGCCTGGTATGGTCCAGGAGAGGGTGCTCACTTGTCCCCACCCCCTTTCCTGGCCTGCCAAGCTGCATGCTTGGATAAGGGTCTGGTATGGATTTGGGGGGACCTTAAGCTGTTTTTTTGTCATGGGGGTTTCCCTTAAGAACCATACCAAACCAAAGGCTCTGAAAAGGATTTTGGGGGGATCCTATGCTGTCTTTTCAGCATTGGGGGTTCCCCTTAAAATCCATACCAGACCGAAGGGCCTGGATTCGAGGGGGACCCAATTGCCATTTTTATTTTAAATTTGGCGTGGAGTTCCCCTTCAAGATCCTCAGAGCACAAGTTGCATGCCAAAGTCGGATCAATTAAAACAATGATCTGACTTTGATCTGACTTCAATGCCTTTTAATGGGCTGAAGTGGGATCAAAGTTGGGCAAAAGTAGTACAGGAACCTTTTTCAAAGTTGGTCCAACTTTGAAAAACACAAGTCGGACCAGT
>BLSH010480446.1:150497-173970 GCA_018402905.1 Glandirana rugosa
GATTCAGGGGGAATTGGGGTTGGGATCGAGGTTTTTTCTTGTGTGGTCTAAGGATGTTGTAGGTTAGTAAGTAGGTAGGCTAGTGTGATAGTATGTGAGATTTTAAGAGAGACGTTTAGATTCGCTCTTGTTGTTAGGCGGAGGATTCACCTATGGACACTTCCGTAGTCCAGGCGACTGGGACACTGTCTCGACAGTTCGGTACGAACGGTCTAAAACCGTTTAAAAAATCGTGTAGGGGATGAGAACATCTATTGAAATATCTGGTCATCACGAACTAAATAGGTTGAATATTGAATCACGTTTTCTATGGTAGGATAATAACATCCTAACATGTTACCATTAACTGAGAGCGTGCGATCGTTCGGGTTCCGTCCGGACCCGGACCCGGACTTTGTCCCGAAGTTCGGACGGACCAGCAGAACCCGAACTTCCAGAGGTTCGCTCAACTCTACTCAAGAGTGACAAATAAACAGTCCAAAGGAATGGACTCAACCCTTTTGAGAGAGTCAATTACCATTGTACAATCCTACAATAATAGGATGGTATCTTTTGCACTAAGTTATAAGTTGGATAAATCAAGCACTACTGGTCTATAAAGTTATCTACAAGAGTAGGGGATGTGCTAAAAAATTTGCCAAAATCTGGCAAGCATGGCTTGACAGCTCTGTCACAGGGTCAGCGGACCTGATGCCTTCACAGGTATCCACTTAGGAGGCGGATTGTTGTTCTCGCTTAGATTTGCAGAGAGAATTTTAGAGTGTATGATAGTGTGATCGGATGGATGAATGATTGGATGTTGTAGGAATCTGGTGTGTTCTTTTTTGGAGCTAGGGTTGGGGTTAAGGGGGACTTGAGGGGATGGGAGGGGGTGGTGTGGGGGTTTTGTTTGTTTATTTTTTGTTTGTTCATGGTATGTTGGGCCTTTAGCCTGTGGTTAAATATTCTGGTAATGAATCTTATGGGCTCTGCGCAGCCTACCATTATGCCACAACCTGTTGATGGTGCTTCTTTTATTTGATCCCTGCAAAGTGTTTTTATGTGTTACATGAAAAATGCAAAATAAACACCTTTAAAAAAAAAAGTTATAAGTTGGATGTATACCGCGCTTAGGGTAGGTAGATTGAAAAGCTGCAACCTCTACTCCACAGTAAGGTACAAAGAAATAGTTATAAAATTAGGCTGCACTGAAAGTATGTGTACAATATAACAACTGCACCAAAAGAAATGGAGAGGGATAAAACTGCATTAGCAGGTATATGAATAGTCACAGTTAATGACACCAACCTTCAATGTGGTTACTAGATCAAACACACAAACCACTTTGCTAGGCCACTGGTTATGTATAAAAGAAACTAATTATGTGAAGTCCAAAACTCCATATGAGTGACAGAAGTGAAATATATGTGAACAAATCACTCAACACTTGATGAATGTAAAACCCACATGTACCCGATAAAATGGAAAGTTCATATACTGTAGAAACCACGATGTGGAAGTATGAAGCAGCGGAAGCACCCAGCGTTCATGGACAGCAAAAGAGTGAAATCCAACACATATATATATATATATATATATATATATCTCAGACAATTAGGTGAGTCACGCCTCTATGAAATTCAACCGTTTCTGGGAGATGTGTCACCGGCAAACTCCAATGTCCTCACCGATAAGTATCACACAGCTTGATGAAGGACAGGCATGTCCGAAACTGTACAGTTGCTGATGACTTTTTTCTACTTGAAGATTATCGATTAAAAGAATTTTGCACAGGAGAAGTGTGTCCCTACGTTTATTTATATATATATATATATATATATATATATATATATATATATTTACCAAACGCAAGCAGGAAAGCGCATTGGCCTTTCACCCGGCCAGGGTCCCCCAGGGGGATGGTGTGCACTTGTCTCCGTGGGCTGGTGTGCTGGCTGGTGGAATAAGGCTGCTATCTTGTCCACTAAGTCTGTTCTCACAGTGAAACAGCAGACATTATAAAGATAAGGTACTCCAATAGTGAAGTATTGTGGTAACAGATTTATTAAAAATATATATTGCATTACCATATAAACCTGTTAAAATGAGCAGATAGAAAGCAGATAGAAAGCCGGCCGGCTTGTATGATACACAAATGAAACGGCAGTGACGTCAGCGCGGCCTCCCAAGGTACGTTTCGTCCTCAGATCAACGTTGTCACTTTTATAACTATATCTTTTGCACTAAGGGTTGCAAGAAATGTAAATTAATTTGTGAATTGCAGAACTCATATTGGGTATTCCTTGCGTGGGGAGTTCACAAGCATAGGCACCTTGAAATGCACTGCTAACTTCTGATCAGCAATACTAACATAATCTATTGACATACTTTACAGGATAGAATATTAAAGGACACAATTTTCTACCCCATGAGGTACGTTTTTTTGTCATATCCTAAAAAACATTATTTGGCGAGGGGGACTGTTAGTAAAGTAGACCTCCCATTTTAATGAAGGTATGCTTTTAGCATTTTTGCTTTTACCACATATTTAGGAGTCTGCATTATCTTAATTAATTACCATTTCTCCACATGTATAACCATGTAGGAGCAGCATTACTGTGCTTTTTAGCATCACTGTATAAAGCAGGAAGTATATCCATAATAGGGGAAGGGCCCATAAATAGCTTGGATGGCATGAAGAAAATAAAAGTATCTGAAGTCTGATAGATGTTGAAAATTAATCACTGAAGTGTACAGATCCAGGATAGATGTTATTGTTTTGGCATGGAGGAGCTAATTAACGGTGCTCTACTGGTGACTTTGTTTTAAATTTCTTTAGATCAAGACTGAGATCTAGACTGAGCTTTGATGGATAAATGTGTTTTTAAGGCTTAAGAACTTTGTACCTTTGTTCTTAGCAGTATGGATGCAGGGAAGTTGATGAGCTAGTGTCTCTAGCTTTTTAAATTATTTTAATATGTGTTCCTTGAGTAAAACATTTCAGGTTGCTTATAAAAATAAACTTTCTAACTTTTAAATGTGTTGACAGCCTAGCTAGTACTTTTTAAGATAAACATTGAGCATAAGTTACAGCCATACAGTACTACTGCCTGTATAATTTTTAATAATAACAATACAAAAATGGGCAATTTATTCTTTACTGTAAAGTTTTTTTTGGTTGTGTTTAGATATTCTAGGCAAGTTCCCATATTGTTTAAAATCAACGATTCTTGTTATTCTTAATTATTATTTACATTTCCCTATATTAATTCAGATTTATCAGAAATAAGTACTTTATTCCAGCACATTGAGAAATGGCAGGTTTGGCACTCTTCTTTGAATGAATAGCCTTTTGTTCTTAAAACAGCAATTCTGACAACAAAAATACATGGACTTCTCTGTATTATTCAAGTAACTATTATATAGGTTGAATGGTAAACAGTTTAAATAGTAGATATTAGGTAAATAAGTGGAAAGTTAATAGCAACTTCATTTTTTTCAACAGTAGAAGTCTGAAAACCATATCAGACCAAAAGAATGCATATTTTAATTTGGATGATGAAACCTAAAGCATTAACATTAACATAAGAATGGAAAAGTAAATATTTCAAACAATTATTCTAAGAGACTACATGCTGTTTCAGAAATCACCGTTGTTACTCTCTTTTGTATATAGGAATGTAAACAAGCAATTAACTATTTGGCAAGCCAAGAAAAAAATAATAAGAATTATTGATGATTGACCGTCCCACTGGACATATACTTATAGATTAGACCATGCAAGTCTTGTTTGAAAAGTAACTCCACTTTTGTCAAAAGAAAAGAAACATTCCCCTCTGGGTGATATATATGTACATTACAAGGACTTTAAAAAACTTTGTTGCAAGGAAAAGGGGGGGGGAGGGGAAATCGTGGGACTTTATATGAGACACATGCCTTTATGTGTCTCCATCCCTAAATCTATATTGAAAGATATTCCTATATATCCCCCCCCTTTTCGCCCCCTTTTTTCATACTTACATAAGCACCACAATTTATACATGGGGTATTGTTTTCACTTACCCTTATTAATATGGAGAATTTTAGTTTTTCTTGGAGGCCTTGCTTATTTACCCAACTTACACATGGGCCCATATACCTCAGCTCCTGGGAAAAGCAGCTTTTCAGCGGTCTTCCTTATATATCTTTTTTGATAATATAGTTAATATTATTTTAATACCTATATATTTTCCTACAGACCCTGGAACGCATATGCTCCTGATGAAGTAGTCCTACCCATGAAACATGTTGGGCTCTAGGATGTTGTAATATTCTAGGAAATTAATTTGTATTTTTTGTTAGAAACACATTTCCAATAGTTTTACCATTCTTACCTATTTCACCCTATGGAGCTTTTATTCTGTTGATTGGGTATTGCAACATGCTATTTATCTATTTATGTATTTGTGTGAATACCAGTCACTGCTATGTACTACCTACCCATATATATATATATATATATATATATATATATATATATATATATATACCATATTTGCCGGCGTATAAGACGACTGGGCGTATAAGACGACCCCCTACTTTTCCTGTTAAAATATAGGGTTTGGGTTATACTCACCATATAAGACTACCCCTCTTCCGCGATCTCAACGCGGCTTGTAAGGAGACTTCTATCATAGAAGTCAATGCAAGTCGCTCTGAGATCGCCCTGAAAATAGTGCAGTAAGCGGCACGATGCGGCGCGACTTGCCAGGGCGAAGCAAGTGGCCCCGCTCGAGGCGATCTCAGCGCGGCTTGTGAGGAGACTTCTAATATAGAAGTCAATGTAAGCCGCGCTGAGATCGCCCTGAAAATAGTGCAGGAACCATTTTTCTAAGTCGGAGTGAAGCGATTCGCTCCCATTAGAACGGTGCCATTGCACAGCATTGAGACGACTTATCAGGCGACTCAAGTCGCCTGACAAGTCGCCTAGATGTGAACGGGCCACTTTTTTACATTTGGTGGTCACAAGCTAAAAGCATTTTTTTTTGCTAGAGAATTACTTAGAACCCCCAAACATTATATATATTTTTTCAAACACCCTAGAGAATAAAATGGCGATTGTTTCAATACTTTTTGTCACACGGTATTTGCGCAGCGGTCTTTCAAGCGCGATTTTTTTGGAACAATTTTACTTTTTTGAGTTAATAAATAATACAACAGTAAAGTTAGCCCAATTTTTTTGCATATTGTGAAAGAGGATGTTACGCCGAGTAAATAGATACCATACATGACATGGTTGAAAATTGCGCGCACTCGCGGAATGGCGACAAAGTCCTGTATTTAAAAAGTTTCATAGGCGACGCTTTAAAAAATTTTAACAGTTACCAGGTTAGAGGTGCAGAGGAGGTCTTTTGCTAGAATTATTGCGCACACTCTGGTGATCGCGGCGATACCTCACATGTGTGATTTGAACACCGTTCTCATATGTGCGCGCCACTTACGTATGCGTTTTCTTTGCTGCGCGAGCTCGTGGGGACGGTGGCGATTTAAATCTTTTTTATTTATTTATTTATTTATTTATTTTTAGCACTGTTCCTTTAAAAAAACAAAATCTGATCACTTTTATTGCTATCACAAGGAATGTAAACATCTCTTGTGATAGTAATATATGGTGACAGGTACTCTTTTTGGAGGGCCGGGGGGTCTAAAAGACCCCCATCCCTCCTTTGCACTTCACAGTATTCAGATCGCCAAAAACGGCGATTCTGAATACTGTCACTTTTTTAAAATTGGCGCCGTTAGCCGCCGAGTAAACCGGAAGTGACGTTGTGAATTTGCCAAAGGAGACCCGATCGGAGCCGATTGCGGCTTTTGTCAGGTCTTCATCCAGCCGGCGGACGTGCCGGATTGTCGCTCCGGTCTCCCGGTGGGACGAGAGGCCGGAGAAGAGCGGCGGAAGGCGGCGGGAGGGGGGATGTCCCCTCCCGCCCCTAGGGTAACGACCGAGCGGCTCCCGAGCCGGATCGGTCATTACCCCTGGATAGCCGACCGCCAGCTCTAAAAAATGACACCGGGATATAGCCTAGATTGATATAATAATATACAGTATGTATTGTAACTTTGTATGAATTCAGATGGATTGTACTATATTCACATATGCCTAATATTGCAATCTGATATAACATATGCTATTACCAATAAAAGTGTTATTTGAACTTTATTTATGTACTTCTTATTATATGCCTCATATAAAGTCCCACCTTTTTTTTGTCTCAATACATTTTTGTATGGTGTGTTTTAATGTTTTTATTGTTTTTTTATTTTTTGTGAATGAGTAACAAGGATGACTATGAACTCCTAATGCATTATATAGGGAGAAGCCAAAAAATCTTGGTGCCCCTTATTTTAAAAGGGGCTTCCAGATCCCAATAAGCTCCCCTCCCACAGACCCCCACATACTCTTGTGGCATAAGATGTGGGATGAGGCCCTTAACCACATCAACATGGGATAAAGGTGTCTTGCAAGATGTGAGGCTTACACTAGCAAGGTGTCCTTCCATTGTTAAGGGCTTGTGGTTTGGTATGGTTCAGGAGGGCTGGGCCACATGCTCACTGCCCCCTCCCCCTTTCCTAGCAGGCCAGGCTGCATGCTTTTTTAAAATAATTTTGTTCACACAAATAGAGCTTTCTTTTGGTAGTATTTTTTTGCAATATAAATGAAAAAGACCAAAAAGTTTGAAAATATATATACAGTATATTCTACTTTCTGATATAAAACATATCTAATAAAATCAAATGTCTTCATAATTGTAGGTCAAATGTATTCTGCTACTTGTATTTGGTAAAAAAAACCCAATAAGTGTTATAGTAACTGGTTTGTGTGAAATTTATAATGTCTACACACAATGTTATATAATATGGTATATACTGTATACTGGAATTTACTCAGATTTTACTTTTGGACTGCCTATCACATTGCTAGGCTGCTTAAATGCCAAGGCAGTAAATGTGTACCTGTGCGCATCGGTGCATGCATTGGCGTGCTCAAGAGGACTTGTGACACATGGTGGCGGCAAATGGGCTATTTAAACGGAGCTACTGCTCAGCTTCAGTGTTGCTTTGTCTTCAGCCTTTCATGTGACCTGAGACCCTGTGTTCCTGTATCCCGACTTCAGTTGCTGACTCCTGTTATCTACCATTTAGCTGTGCCTGCTTGTCTTCTGTCTGCTGCTAGTATATGCTTCACCTGCCGGCTGTTGCCAGTACCAGTCCGCTTCAGCCTGCTGTCCACCAGCTGCCATCCAGCTTGCCTGCTTGACTGAAGACCACTGACATCTACCCTTGCCTAGCATGGACACCTGCTCTACTGCTAGCAAGACCTACAGGCACTCGTGTCACTCTGCACACCTGTGCATTTTCTTTATACTATCAGTGGCCCAGAGTCAGAAGTGTAAGAGAGGCCTTCTTCATCATATCAGGCTCTGCTACCAGGTACGTGATAATGTGTTTTGGGGTTTAATTCCATGTATACTGTGACGTGGGGGTAATTAGCTCAGTGGTGTATGTGTTTTTCAGTAAGTTCATGTCAGTGAAGAACTATATATAAGAGCCTGTATAGCCCATTTTTATCAAAAGAATGGTGGAAAGTTCATAACACATAAGGTTTCCCACACAGGGGTTCTTCTCCATACTTCTGCTCTTTACAGTATACTGGCCACCCAGACCATAGGTTCTTTATTGTATACAGCTTCACTTTTTTGGAATCCACTTAGATTACTCCTTTTTACAAATATGCTTTTCTCCATCCAAATAGTTTCGTCCACTGCTTTGACCATTCCTCTAGGGTTGGAGGGGTTGCCGACTGCCACTTCCAAGCTATTTACCTCCTCCTTGCCTGGAACAAACAGTTCATTGTAGCAGACGGCAACTTCCTCCTTCCCCCCATCTTTCAACCTGCTAGTCAGTATGACTTGTTGTGCTTCCATTTTTATTGAGGTATTAAAGATCTTATTTATGGACTCGACTGCACCCTCCCAATACCTGTGTAACTTTGGGCATCTCCATACCATATGTATGAGATTTCCCACACCCTGACATCTAGGGCACTTGACATCTTGTCTCTTCCCCAATCTAAATAGTTTCTGGGGATGTAATACACTCTATGTAGCAAAAAGAGGTGTGACATTCTCTGGGAGGGGACCATCGACACCTATGTACTCGACTCTAGAATATATAGAATATTTGTCCACTGTTTGAGGTCATTGGTCCTATGTCCTCTTCCCATTTCTTTTTAACCTGGAGCTCTTCCCTGTCTGCATTTTTGCACTTACTCAGCCCTGCATATAAGCTGGAAATCAGGTCTTTTGAGGGACCTGGTTTTATCACTTTCTGCAATAGAGGCGTTTCCCCCCACTCTAATGGACGATTCTTAAACTGAGCATTTAATGCATGTCTGATCTGTAGGTACTTAAAAAATGAATGCTTTGGGATCTCAAACTCCTCTTTCAGCTGTGAAAGATTTCATATATCCACCCTCATACAATTGAGAGAGCCAGAGAATACCACAGCTCTCCCACTCCCTGATTGTCCTTATTTCACTAAGCTCTCTCAGGTATCTATTGTTCCATAATAGGATATGTTCCGACAGGGCTCTATATCCCAGTTGTTCTTCAACTGACTTGCAGATTTTAGCGGTCATTGCCAATGTCGGAACCCTAGGGGCAAATTAATTTGCCTCCAGTGCTTCGAGAACCATGTCATGTGGGGTAAGTTCCAACATAAGGAGGCCATTTACATCATGGCTTCCCGGGGCTCCACAGCCTACTAATAACTGGAGTTGTGCGGCCTGGTAGTAATTCCTAGAATGTGGAAGATGCATCCCACTTTCATCTAATTGTCGCTGGAGTATACCTAGCCGAATTCTCGACACATCCCCTTTCCATATTAGATCTCGAAAAAGTGAATCAACTTTTTGGAACCACTTCTTGTTGATCCAGACTGGAGAGTTGTGGAGTACATATAGTATTTGTGGAAGCCATACCATCCAAATCAGATTACATCTGCCGGCCACAGAGAGAGGGAGTCGCCTCCATATCTCACTCTTATTTCTAAATTTATTCAGAAGTGGAATTAGATTATCAGCTAAATAATCTTTAGGGTCTTTTGTGAATTTAATGCCCAGGTATTTCATACTCCCCGCCATCACCAGACGAGGGACTGCAGTATGTGGCGGGGCTTCAACTGGGTCTATTGGCATTATCACCGCTTTTTCGCAATTGATATTCAGACCTGAGAATTTCCTGATGTCATTAACTATATGCATTGCCAACGTCAAGGATGTCTGGGTGTCACCCAAATATAACAAGACATCATCTGCATACAGTGCAATTTTTTCTGCGCCAAACATTCTCTGAAACCCCTTCACACTTGTGGTTGTCCTAATAGCAATCACTAATGACTCAATCGTGAGGGCAAAGAGCAGGGACGACAATAGGCACCCCTGTCTCGTCCCCCTCGCTAATAGAAACCTCTCTGAGTACACCCCATTAACCAGGACCTTAGCGCTAGGGTCTCTATAAAGTGTTTTCACCCAGCCTACAAAATATGGGCCGAACCGGTAGGCAGCATCCAGGGGCAGAACAGCCCTAGAGCCTACATTCTCTTTCTTTATCTGCAAGTTTAAATATGCCCTCCTGATATTAATTCTAGTGGACCTGTTGGGAATAAACCCAGATTTATCCAGATTTTAAGCTTTTGTATGACCTTATTTAACCTAGCCGCCAAAAACTTTGCAAGTATTTTAATGTCTGCACATGATAATAATATCGGGCGGTATGAGGATATCTCAAGGGGATTCTTGCCCTCTTTCTGTATTACTACTATTGTGGCCTCTCTCATAGAGGGGGCAGTTCCCCATGTTCCGCTGCCCACCCAGTCATCTTAAGTAGCTCCGGTTGTAATATTTGCCCATAGTGTTTGTATACCTCAATGGGCAATCCATCTGGGCCCGGGGTTTTTTGATTGGCCATAGATCCAACAACTTTTTGAATTTCCTCTAGTGATATTGGTGCATCCAGTGCATCTCTATCAGTTTCTGAAAGGGTTGGAATCACCAATTTGCCCAGGAAGGCTGCCATTATTTCTTCCGCCTGCCCCTCTTGGGACTTATAAAGCTCTTTATAGTACTCCTTAAAGGCCTTGGAGATCCCCAACGTGTGCGAGATGATACTGTCCTCCTGAGTCTTTATTGTCAATATGCCCTTAGTAGGTGAATTCGTCCTCATTAAAAAGGCTTGAGCACGGCCTATTCTTTTTCCTTCTATGAAGGAGTTATGCCTCATGAACAACCCCCTATTCTCCTCTCGTTTCAGCATAGCGGTTCGGTAAGCTTGTTGTTTATCAACCATATTTCCATATTTAATTGGGGTAGGGTCATCTATATATTGTCTTTCCACTCTTTCAACCTCCTGTCTAACTGACTCCTCTCATTTTTTGGATTCTCTTCTTATGCTGGTGACCTTTTGCATTAATATACCTTGGAGAAATGCTTTCAGGGTGTCTCATACTATACCCACTAATGCTGTACCTGCATTTGCTTTCACAATCTCGTCCAGTGCGGTAACCACCCTATCTGATTCACCCAGTAACTTCAGCCAGTGCGAATTTATCTTACAATCCTTTTTAGGATAGCACTCCTCTGTCTTTACTGTCAGCAGAAGGGGAGAGTGATGTGACAGATGTGATTGGTCCCTCTTTTTGTTTTCTTGGGGGGAGTCTATCCAAGCCTTCCTCAAGCCCCCTGTTGAAGTCCCCCACCATTATAACTGGGATATATTTATTTTTTATTTTTTTTATTTATTTAAGGTACTTATATAGCGCTGTCAATTTACGCAGCGCTTTACATATACATTGTACATTCACATCAGTCCCTACCCTCAAGGAGCTTACAATCTAAGGTCCCTAACTCACATTCATACATATACTAGGGACAATTTAGACAGGATCTAATTAACCTCACAGCATGTCTTTGGAGTGAGGGTTTATCCAATATAAATTCAAATGCTCTATTTAAAATGTCAGTGCTAAATGGTGGAGGGATATACATATTGATTAGGACAATTTCTCTATTTTCTATCTGACAATGTAAAAACATGTAACAACCAAGTTTGTCTATGCTGATCTGCCTGGAAAACAACGACACTCCATTTTTAATGAGTATGCTTACACCTCTTGAATAAGAGGAGTAAGTTGAGTGGGATTGCTTTTGAAATCTCCAACCCCCAGATGGGGGGGTACCCTCTTTAATAAAGTGCATCTCCTGCAGGCAGATCACATCCACATTGTGTACGTTCATACAAAAAACACTGCTCTCTTTACTACATTCGCCATTCCTCTGACATTCCAGGCCCCTATTTTACACCTATTTAACTGCATCAAGAAAGAAAAAAAGAATAAATAAGGTTAAAGAAAATCAACCCACTCATCTCTACTTCTCTCTGAAAAGGTACCCATATATAGATTCCAGTGCAATAAAACCATCCTTGATATTCATTTACCCTATTTGTGTATTTATCAAGTGTACTGTAATCAAATGTCTTGCCGACCAACTTCTCTATTTTGAGTGTTTCTACATAACCCACTTTAGGCACCTCCACGTGTATGCTTATATTGTGACAAGTTTTGCTATCACTCTCACCCCATACATTCACCCAACCCACTTCTTGACAATCATCCCCACCCTCCCTCCCTTGCCTATCCAGGCTACCCCCCGGGACATTAAGTGTGGCCGCTCCTTTCCTAAGTGAAACCCATTCATTCCCACGTAAGACGGAACTCTCACCCCACCCTCCCCCCCCCTACATACAAAAATAACCTTCTCATGTAGACTTCTACCGCAACCTCAATTCCTATCATTCCCCTCCATCCCTTGTGCAACCTCCTATTCTGACTCCCTTCCAGATATGTTAACTAAAAATTATAATCATAACTGTGCACTAGTGTCCCTATGTTCCTTCTTGAACTGTATGCAGTCTTTTCTTGATGTCTTCTATCCATTTCCCCATACATTCTGGGGTATTAAAGTAATCTGTCTCGCTTAGGGCTGAAATTTTAATTGTGCTGGATATAGCATTGCATAAGTGATCTTTAGCAGTTGCAGTTTTCTTTTTACTTCCACAAACTTGGCTCTGCATTTTTGAATATCAGCGGTGAAGTCCGGGTACATGGAGATTTGTACTCCATTGTGAAGGATGTTCCCTTTTGGCCTTTTGAAGAATCATGTTTTTATCTCTTTAATTGGTTATCTTCATGAGGAGTGATCTAGGGTGGCCCCCTGGTGTCACTGGATTTGGACCTTCACTCTGTTCTGGCATACCTACTATACTCAAATTTTCTCTCCTAAGTCTGTTCTCCATGCCATCCATTTTTGAAGCATCCTGTAGTTCATTCTATAGTGGGTTTAACTCATCCTCCATTGTGCTGACTCTTTCTTCCACAGCAGTTCCACCCTTTCTTGTACATATTGTAGATCCTGATGCACGTGGGAGACCTCTTCACTTGCAGGAATTAACAGCTTGGAGTACTTGTTTCAATGAAGGCTCTGGTTCAGATGTTGGGCCAGATGGGTTATGTGTTAGATCAGAGGCACCCCCTACAGAGGTATTAACCCTGATGGTGTCAGCCTCGAGAGCCGCAGATGTTTGACCCTGGCTGTTCCTCCCTAGACTATTTCTCTGTTGAGTTTTAAACTGCATTTGTTGTTGCAGGGGATTGAGCAGAACTATGAGCGTATCTCTCCAGCTTTGAAGCTGCAGCCTGATTTCCATTAATTTTTTTCTTTAGCAGCTTTTTGGGTACCTGTTGTTTCTTGTGGGACCGTTTCCTCTCCTTTCTTTTTTGTCATGACGGCTTATTTGAATTAAACTGTTCCAAGGATATATCAAAGTTGTAGTGACTTCACTGGATCCTATTTCTATGTGTTGTTTTCAATAAGATGCAAAGTGACAAAACCCTATATGGTTGAAATTTGCGTTCTTAGTTGTCGGCCCACCATTCGGTGAACCGCTCTGTCCAGTGTTCACAGTAGCGGCTTTAAAATAGTGGATAATAAACCTACTGTAATGCTAGCACATAATTGGTTTAAGCTGCACAAATGTTTCCATTGGAATTCACAGTCTACATGGTTTATGCTGCCATACTCAGTACTAAATACTGCATTGCAGCATGTTTCCTAAATGAACAGTGCAGATCAGCAAAGTGCAGCTTTCTCCTGCGATATACTGTGGCACAGTACAAGTATCCTGAAGCCCCTCTACAGATGGGTTTTAGCAAACTTTAATCCAGCTAATGCATAGTAGACAGTCAATATCCTTAATTTATTTCCACAATGCACTAAACTTTGCGCTAAGACTGCATTCAGGAGATTCAGTACCAGCTATCAAAATGCTATATATATTCACAGTTCATAAAGTGGAAGGCAGTGTGGCAGAGTACCACCTGTATAAATAGATCATAACCGTGTGATGAGGTAGAGCACCACAGATTCTATATAGGTTGGGGGGAGTACCTTTTATATATAGTCCCATACAGCCAGATACACATTCAATAGGACAATGTACAGTGACCACCCTGATGCTTTATCCTCTTTTTAGTGCGATATTATTCAGCCTGCTCAGGCCACACATAATGGAGCAAAGATGTTTGGTTAAACAGTGTGGCGCAATGAACTATATCTTATGTTTCCACTTTTTGATTCTGCAAAGTACAGCTTGAAAGCCGATGTACAGCCATCTAAGCAACACAGCTTTTAATGCGTCTTTTGGTGTGGCAAAGTTCATTACAGCAAAGCAACAAAAAAAAGAAAAAACAATGGAAAAGCATACAGTCCATTAAAACTTCCCCACATACTGCCAATTAATGTGCTAGACTCAGAGACAGATCTGTGCTTCTGACCAATTCTAGCAGCTAAGATTCCAGGTGATGAAAGTGTATCTTGTGCATTCAAACTAATCTTCTAAAACAGGGCATTGCAGTGTTATAAGGCATGCTGAATGATAGCTTGTGACTAACAGAGATAGTATTGGACAAATAGGTACGAGTCCCAGTATACGACATGCAGTGAAATGAATTTGCCAGTTTGTATTCACTATTTAGTGCATACGGAATTGCATCCTGCACATACACTGATATTTAGGATGTCCAAAGGTCAATAGTTACTTTAAGGTGAGGTTTGTATGCACGGTAAAAATACTAGGGTGTAGCTTGGGCACCAGCTCAGGGGGGGCACAGCTTAGCTGCAATATACACCAACCCCCAAATGGGGGAGGGGGTTTTCTGTACTATTAGATACAGTTTATACAGCCCAGCAGGGTACAGGTTGGCAGTGGGGTTTATAAACAGTGACACAGTCCATAGGGAGCACGAACCCTCAGGGCAGATTTGATGAATGCAGTGAGCCAGGATGCCCTCTGAGGACTGGAATGTGGTGGTGACTCACTGCCCGTACATGTTCCTGTCTCACTGCACTGTCTCTCTATGCAGAAAAAAAGAGGTTTTCCGACCTTTTTCCAGAAGGGTTCCTCATTGCGCACCCCTCCGACCTCCTCACCAGTCAGCCGCCGAAGGCAGATCACAGCAGCCAACTCCCGCACCAAACACCGGGATCCACGGCTGGAGCCAGATCAGACGCTACACAAGCCAGCCATAGAGCTCGTCAGGGAGCAGGGAGCAGGACAGGAGCTGCTTCAATTGTATCTGCTCACCCGGACATACAGCCACCATTGTTTATTATTCTTATTGCACGTTTGGTTCCTTGACCAGGAAACCCTTACACAGCAGCAGGTCAATAATAAGGTTTTTTCAGATTTGCTTAAAGCATACTCATTTAAATGCTCCTATTTTTTGGCGCGAGTATACACGTGTATATTTAGCTTCACTATAACGCCCACAGCTCCTCTGGCCTTAGTACTCAGACTGCAGGCAATCATACTCTGGCTGACACATGCAGCCTTTCTGACTACTGTAGAAGACTTCCTTTCTCTCGTGGGTGGAGCCCTGAGGTATTTCCAAACCTCCATTATAAGTCCTATGTGCACCCAAGCACACACCCTGCTGGTCCTCCACAA
This sequence comes from Glandirana rugosa, assembly GCA_018402905.1. Taxonomy (NCBI): domain Eukaryota; kingdom Metazoa; phylum Chordata; class Amphibia; order Anura; family Ranidae; genus Glandirana; species Glandirana rugosa. The sequence continues at coordinate 165,578 of BLSH010480446.1, forward strand.
AACCAGGACACTGGGTTGGAGATTCCATACTGCCCAAGACACTATGGAATCTCCAAACTACAGAGCCCTTTCCAGGAATACCAAAACTGGGAGAAAGTTGCAAAAGCAGTTTTCTCCACTAAACATCTATGCTCCAGAGTCCTGCTCTCAGCCAATGTGCAAACTCTGTGTCCAGTAACTTACCAGTTCCAGAGTGAGCCTCATACTGTCACAATGGCCATAGAATATGTGAGAAATATCTCATTAAAGTGACAGCTTTGTGTAAAAAAATATATATTTTTTGTAATTTTCCAAAAACTTGTGACAAAAAATATCTTACAGCAAATACCTTGGGGTTATATACAACTTAATGCAGTGCAGTGCTACTGATCAAATCTATAAACAGTGATAATCAAATACAATATATCTAATAAACAATGCATGAACCAAACACAAATGAAAAGTCCATTAACAAAGAATCTCCCCCTCAGTGCTCTTCAATCTTCCTTTACCAAATCAAAAGTGTAATCCCTTCAGCAGGTGAAATGCCTGCTCACCTCACAATAGAAAGTCAGAGCTTGTATGCTGTCTGTCCTGCTGATCTCACACAATGGTTCTCCTCCCCCTCCTGAGATGGGTCACTTCGTAACAAATAACGCTGTGTACACCCTTACTTGCTGCTTTCAAGGCAACACTCACACCTTCCAATCATTGATTAGATTGCTCAGTATCTTCACCACATATAATAAAAGGCATCTCCATAGTGCTACCTGTATAAAACTGTTTATTAAAATGCCCCCTTAAAAAGTTGCACTTACGAGAAATACAATAAAACAAGTGGATCCTACTGAAGAAGCCAATCAGGTGGCGACTCGCATATAGAAGTGAGGGTCCCAGCCTATTGAGTCACAGAGACACTGCTAATTTGGCCAAGTGTTGAGCTCCCTGACAAACGCTGACACGTTAATACTATTTTCCAAAAACAGGTCATTTGGGGGTGTTTGGACTGTCCTGGTGTGTTAGGGCCTCTAAAAACTTTATTTGCATTCTTTTTTCATTCAGTCCATGGGCTTCTTCTTGACAGATTCCTCCATTCACATCGATCAGTGTGGTGTGGAAAAAAGTAAAAAAGTATATGCTGAAGCATAGGAGCTACAGCCTGCTGACCACCCCATGCTGCCAATGCTTGTGCATACATGTAATGTTCTTCTTTTTCCTTTAACCCATGGGCTGAAGGAAAAAAATAACCTAAAAGATTCCTCCATTTACATTGATCGATCTGGATGAAGAAATCTGTGCCAGGAAAAGTGTATGGTATGCCCACCTTTAGAAGCGTCCTCCACACATCCACCATATCATCTAAGTTGGGCATACATGTAATGCTCTTTCTTTCTTTCAGCCTTATTACAAAAGCATTGTATATAGCCAATGGAAATAAAAGTATAGACACTTTTTTTAATACCAGTGTCTAGCTCTGCGAGCAGCTAAATGTCATCATTTGGTCATTGAAGTCTATTCCTCCCATATATAGATGCCCTGTAAATTTAGACTGTTGTGTATGGGTGAATGGAAGACAGAATGAATACATCCCGTTTATCCTTCCACTTCACAGCTAGTAGCTCTTTCCTCCACAAGCAGGCTTCCTTTCCCTTGATAAGTGGGGTGTTAATGAGATGTTGGGCGAAGCCCCTGTGACTCCAGCAGCCAATTTCTTTAATGAAAAAATGTCAAAGAAGTAGCACTCTTGTGTAAAAGTTGTCCACCAACAAATAGTAGGAATAGGAACAAGGGTAACACCAAGTCCCATACTATCTTGCTACTGCTCCCCATATAGTCTGGGCATCCAGAGGGCTCCAGCTATCTGTCTTATTCCTCGCAAAATTGTACAACGATATGTATAGCCTCTGACCCTGACACAGAGCTTATACAGTTTGACCCATACCTGGCATGTTTGCTTGGGAGCTATTGCTTAATTGCAGGCCTGCCAGTAAAATGTACAAGGGACTTGTCTATGCAGATGTTTTGTTGTGGCGTATACACATCTGAAAAGTTTTAGGAAAGGTAATTTAATTTAATCAGGGTCACCCCAAGGATGACAGAGGACATTGTCATTGAAATGCATGAAATGCTATATATACTTATATCTGTGCCTGGCCATGGCAGCAGAGAACAAGTGCATACAGTATGATGAATTGTGTCTGTGGACCAATATGACCACAATTCATCCTTTTTTGTAATGTCCATGTTAAGGGTTAGGCCCAAAATATTTTTACATTCAGAAACCATTTTAGGTTTCCACTCAAATGGCCTGGCAGGGTTTGAATTTGGGTTGGCGGCGATGTATTATAGAACATAAGCATTAGTTTGGTCCGCAATCAAATTGAAGAGGTCCTCGGTGAAAAGCAGCTAAAAAAAAAGGGACGTTGTTAAGTTTGCTGTTTCCACTTGAACCCTGGGCTGTGAATGGGATAACAGGTTCAGCTGAATGTTTGGGCAGCCAATTTGGGTTTGCAAGCATCTTTGGAAGTCTACTGTGGGCACTACTGGCCTGTGCTTGAATTCTTAGTGGCCGCGTTTGCATTCTGCTGGTAGTGCTAGCCACCTCACCAGCTTGTACTGCACTTCTGGCGGTCACCATTTCACCATGAGATACTTCAGTGCTGGTGTCTGAAAGGCCAAGATATACTAGGCTGCTGGTGCTTGCCAGATAGGGCTGAAACATAGAATTGATTAATTGACAACTAATCAATTATGAAAATAGTTGTCAACCGATTAGTTGGCCTGCATACAGAATGCATTATTTGTTTACATATCAGGAAATACAGTGCAGCACACATACAGCTCAGTACACCGTTCATACATGTCAGAAGACACAGTGCAGCACACATACAGCTCAGTACAACATCCATACATGTCAGTAAGTGCCTGAGAACTTGTGAATGTGAGGAGCAATGCCTCATGGGACATGTGGTCCTGGGCAGGAAGTGAGTGGTTCTAAAGGCAGAAGTGTTTTTACCTCGCTAAAGGGGCACTCTATACTATACTCTGCAGCTTGGTTTTGGGGCACTCTGAAGGCAGGAGTAGCCAGAAGTGTCGGTGGGGGACCCTAGAAAAGGAGGATCCAGGCTGCCCTGTGCAAAATCATTACACAGAGCAGGTAAGTATAACATGATTGTTGTTTAATAAAAAAATACTTTAAAGGCAGTGTGCAGGAAGATCAGAATCAGAACCCAGAGAAGGTGGGTGCTGATAGACTGGAGGTAATAGCAGGCATTACAATTACATTTAACCACTTGCCGACCGCCGATCGGCATCTGACGGCGGCAAAGTGGCTCGTTCCCGCAAATCGCCGTCATACGATGGCGGCTGCGGGAACGTGTATAGTGAGCGCGCGCGCGCCGCCGGAGGCGCGCCCGCACGCTCACTGTGTCCAGGGGGGGCCAGGGAGCGGGTGCGGCGGCTTCGATTGCTGCCAGCCACCCGCGATGCCCCCCCCGGAGCGAGTGAGCGGAGGTCCGTGTATGTAAACACGGACCTCCGCTCTGTGTGATTGGGAAGGGCTGTGATCACAGCCTTCCTTTACGTGAAGGCTGTGACCACTTCCCTTCCCCAGCTAGGCAAGCCCCCATACAGTTAGAACACGCCCAGGGAACACAGTTAACCCTTAGCGCGCCCCCTGCAGGTTAACCCCTTCACTGCCAATGGCATTTACACAGTAATCAGTGCATTTTTATAGCACTGATCGCTGTATAAATGCCAATGGTCCCAAAAAAGTGTCAAAACGTTCCGACATGTCCGCTGAAATATCGCAGTACCGCAAAAAATCGCAGATCGCCGCCATTTTTAGTAAAAAATAAAAAAAAAATAAAAACCCCAAAAATGAATTCTCATCATCCGTAAACGCGACCACTTTTGCGCAAACCAATCAATAAAAGCCGATTGCGATTTTTTTTTATCGCAAATATGAGGAAGAATATAAATCAGCCAAAAACTGTGAAAAAAAATGTTTTTTTATATTTTTTTTTTGGATTTGTATTTTAGGAAAAAGTAAGAAATTTGTTTTTTTTTGCAAAATTGTCGCTCTTCTTTTGTTTATAGCGGCGATCAGAAATGACGCAGCGGTGATCAAATACCACCAAAAGAAAGCTCTATTTGTGGGAAAAAAAGGACGCAAATTTCGTTTGGGTACAATGTCGCACGACTGCGCAATTGTCAGTTAAAGCGACGCAGCGCCGAATCGCAAAAAGGGCTCCGGTCCTAAAGCTGAAAATCCTTCCGGGGCTGAAGTGGTTAAAGTAAACTTTTACCAGTATTGTGCATTACATTTAAAATGATCATACCCATGAAAAAAAGTCTGTTTTTATTAAAATAATCGTTAGTTGCAGCCCTATTGCCAGATCACCAAAAGATAGTGCAGCACTATTACTGGAACTCTGCTGCATATGAGCATAATCATATGTTTCTAGCACCTCTGCACCTGTGGTCGGCGCTTGGCATTAGCAGGAACTGGTTCTCCATCATCTGAGCTAGCTGTCAGGGTGCTGCTGCTTTCTACATAAGGTGCTCAGTAAGAAGTGCTGGTATTAGAATCCGGCGGAATCCGAGGCTTACAGTGCTGCTGGAGAGGTAAAAACACCTCCACCACCTTGCCCGGGACTGACACAACATCCCCATACAATTCTTGGGCCTCAAATATAATTTTACCCACAGCGGAGTAGGCCGCAACACGATCTCCGGCCTAAATTTGCGGTCCCGAACCCCGACCTCCCATTTGGAGTGACACCACCGCACTCCCTGCCTGCCATATCATCCAGCTGCCCAGCCATCCAACCTAAAGCAGTCCATGACCGCTATCTTAATATATTTGACCCCCCTGGAGTGCCCTACGGCCACACTACCCAGCCGCTAAGGCAGGCAGGCCATTACGCAAGCCCCCATCTTCATTGTGGCCTCTGGAGGCCTGCAGCAGCTGACTCTGCCCTTGCAAGGTGCTCATCGGTCAATTACAAGAGGACACCCGGACAACCCCCTAAAACTCTCCAGGCCCTATCACCAGCAAATGTCCCTAGGGTGATTGGAAAATCTTTATTGTGGGACCATCTGGGCTCATTGCCATCATTTTCTGGGGCTTTCCTGCAGCAGCTCACTCCATTCCTATGGCACTACATATGCTATGTAAGACAAATATCTAAAGACGGTCTTCTGTTAATTGTGTAAGATGACAGACATATGAATATGTAACCCCGCTACCCGTCTCTTCCTACCTGGCCCCTGCACCATAACATAAGCATCTTCAGCAACAAGGGCCCCCTCCTCCTCATTTTTAAAACTGGCAGCCCACACAACTTATGGGCAAGATAGGATTCCAGAAACACCTCTATAGAGGGTTCAGCCCACCATCACAGCCCCAAACTTCTCATTCTATGGAACGTTATTTGCTTAGACTGCAGTCTCCAGCTCCAAGTGGCACAGCTGAACCTCCTGACCCTGCTGACCTCTTCGCTACGACAGAAAGCATGTCGCACCCAACCCAAACCTCCTCACCTCCTGTAAACAAGTATTTGACGCAACACCCGGAAAAAACATATAAAAACCAGCATTAGTAAAAAGTCCAAGCACAAAGATCAGCCTTCTTTGGACCAGAAGCAAAGTCCTTGTAACACTGGAAAAAATAGAAGAAAAGAGGCGCCTCTAAGTGCAGACTTTAAAAACAGTTTATTAAAACCAACAATTGGCAACTCACATGAGACAGAAGATAAAAGGCACATGAGCAGGTCCTCAAAAGGGTAACATCAGTGAGGCATCTATAGGCCAGGATTCATAGCACCATCATGAACTGTAGCAAGCGTCCCTGTGAGTTGGTAACTGGCCGAAGACAGGGGAATCTTGAAACGAGGCTTGGTTTCATGGAAGCTAGAGTCCCAGGATGATGACGTCACTGGACAGTGATGCGTTATTCAAGCCGGCGTGCTGCGATTGGTGTGGCAGCCGCCCTCCTTTATCAAGCTATAGGTCAGGACCAAAGGGGTTTGTTTTATGTGCAAAGTAAGGGGTGGGGTGGGAACCAATAAAAGAAAAGGGAGAGGGTTTTCAAGAACATAACTAAAGAACAGAGGGGTCGGAAGAGGGAGGGAAGGGAGAGAGGGAAGATGAAGGCAAAGGGATATAATCTATATAGTGCGTATATGACAATATCATTAAAGGACACAGCATTGACAGTACATGATAAATAGTGCTAATAAATAGAGTTGAGTGAACCTGAACTGTAGAGTTCTGGTCCGTACCAAACTTTTGGTTGTCCGGGACCCAGACCCGAACCCTGACTTTTCAAAAAAAGTCCGGGTTCGGGGTTATGGTAATTTTACTAAAAGTTCTGAAAATTGCTGTAAAAAAGTCCTGGAAAGTCCTAGAGGTCTGCAAAAGGAAGGAAAATTGGGGTAAGGGTCGGACAAGTGCCCTAAAAAGAAATGGGGACAGGGAAATAACTTAAAAGCATTTTTAAATAAAAATCACATAGAAAAATCAAAAATGGAGGTGGATGTGGACCATCTTCAAACTGTGTGTGAAAAGTATTAATTAGCAGGAGAAGCCATATCACTGTTCTAAAATCATCTTCAAACTGTGTGAAAAAAGTATAAATTAGCCGGGAGAACCCATACCACTGTTCTACAATCATCTGAAAACTGTGTGTGAAACTTAAACAATAACCGGGAGAAGCCATATCCCTGTTCTAAAATCATCAGCAAACTGTGTGTGAAACTTAAACAATAGCCGGGAGAAGCTATATTCCTGTTCTAAAATCATCAGCAAACTGTGTGTGAAACTTAAACAATAGCCGGGAGAAGCCATATCCCTGTTCTAAAATCATCTGCAAACTGTGTGTGAAACTTAAACAATAACCGGGAGAAGCCATATCCCTGTTCTAAAATCATCAGCAAACTGTGTGTGAAACTTAAACAATAGCCGGGATAAGCCATATCCCTGTTCTAAAATCATCTGAAAACTGTGTGTGAAACTACGGATACTGGAAGCCTGTGCTAGCATTTCTCCTGCGGTGTTGCTATCAATGTGTGAAGAGTGGGAGAAGAGGGTTGCATTGACAATCCAACACAATGGGCAGCACATTTATTGTTGGAATAATGGTGTTGGAATAATTTCTGGCACATGATCCCCTAATTAACCCTCGGCAGGCAGCTTTCATATTGGAGGCTACTTTGTTTTGTTTATCACACAACTATTTCAGTTTTGATGAGGAGTTTTACCTTCAACAACAAGGTACAGCAATGGGAGCCAACTTTGCTCCATCCTATGCCAAATTGGCTATGGGGTATTGGGAGGTCCACCACATTTGGCAACAGAATGTGTTTTCATCTTATATTGTCTTTTTTGGACAATATATTGATGACATCATTGTGATCTGTCATGGGCCTCTTGAATCCGTGTGTGGTTTTGTCCAGTACTGTAATGACAATCCGTATGGTTTGTCGTTTACGTATGTGATGGATCCCCAAAAGTTGGCTTATTTAGACCTGGAGCTAGGCCATGAGAGTGAGACCATCTTCGCTAGAAACTATACCAAACCCATTGCTGGGAATTCCTTTCTCCACCATCAAAGCTGCCATTACCCTAAATGGATAAATAACATTCCCAAAGGGCAGTTCTGTCACCTTAGACAGAACTGCACAAGAGAATCAGATTATGTCAAACAGGCTATGACTAGTGTTGAGCGAACCTGGACTGTAACGTTTGGGTCCGTACCGAACTTTGGGGTGTCCGGGACCCAGACCCGAACACGGACATTTCAAAAAATGTTCGGGTTTTGGTTCTGGTAGTTGATCACGCATGTTGAATAGCTGCAGGGCAGCCAATCAACAAGCGTTTCACTGGTTTGCCCTTAGAAGCCATCACAGCCATGCCTACTAATGGCATGGCTGTGATTGGCCAGTGCATAATGTGACTTAGCCTCTATATAAGCTGGAGTCACTTGATGCTGCAGTCACATGCTCTCTGAGACTCTGAATAGTATAGGGAGAGGAAGCTGCCAGCGTTTTTGTGAGGGACAGATTGCAGACATTTTAACATCTGATCCTGCATCCTGAGATTACTACTACTGTTGATCTGAGGGACAGATTGCAGAAATTTGAGATTTCACATACTGCTGCTTTGAGTGACAGATTGCAGATCAAACTCTGCATAACACAACGATCACTACGATCGTACACAACGATCAGATTGTGGGAGTAATTTGAGATTTCACATACTGCTGCTTTGAGTGACAGATTGCAGATCAAACCCTGCCTAACACAACGATCGTTACGATCGTACACAACGATCAGATTGTGGGATCGTACACAACGATCAGATTGTGGGAGTAATTTGAGATTTCACATACTGCTGCTTTGAGTGACAGATTG
>BLSH010480446.1:176799-210910 GCA_018402905.1 Glandirana rugosa
ACCACCGTGTCGACGCAACCACCGGAGAAGGAGGAGGAGGAGGAGACGGAAGCGGAACACGAAGGTGACTAGGGGGCCACAGTAAACCCTTACGGGAGTCGTCACGGAGATGGTCACACGCGAACATCAGCGCGTAGAAGGAGAGTGCGAGGTCACTCCCTTAATTCCTGCCGTTCAACAGGAACATTACCCATAGATCGTCCCACCGGTGGGTCATTAGTCTTCTTCAACGTGAACGTGACGTCGTACATCAACCGGTACACATGGTCCGACGAGTCTCCGTTTCTGTTAGACAGGAGACACCCTCCATATAGTAGACACAGGAGACATAGGGGGGTCGGTGCGAGGTCACTACGGGTCAGCAGGGTGGCACCCAACGCAGCTCGTGGGCATCACTGGAGCGTGGCTGGGGGGATACAGAGGACACAGATGATATACCTCCCACAGAGGACAGATTGTCTTTGCCTCTGAGCAGCCTGGTACACATGGCCAACTACATGCTGCAGTGCAAGTGCAACTTCTTCTGATTACTGGGTGGCCACCCTGCTAGATACCCATTACAAGGACAACTTGCCGTCCTTAATTCCCTCACTGGAGCGTGAGAGGAAGATGCGCGACTACAAGCGCACACTGGTAGAGGCACTGCTGAGGGCATTCCCAAATGACACCGGGGGATCAGTGGAAGCACAAGGCGAAGGCAGAGGAGGAGGAGGAGGAAGAGGCCACCAACGCAGCTGTGCCACCACCAGCACCTTAGAAGACAGGGTTAGCATGGCCGAAATGTGTCAAAGCTTTGTCAGCAGCCCGCCACAACAAGCAGCACCCCCAGCCGATAGACAACGCCTTAGCAGGAGGCAGCATTTCAGCAACATGGTGCAAGAGTATGTGTGCACACGCCTACACGTACTGACTGATGGGTCTGCCCCATTCAACTTCTGGGTCTCCAAATTGGCCACATGGCCTGAGCTTGCCCTTTATGCCTTGGAGGTGCTGGCCTGCCCTGCAGCCAGTGTATTGTCTGAACGTGTGTTTAGCATGGCAGGGGGCGTTATGACAGACAAGCGCAGCCGCCTGTCCACAGCCAACGTGGACAAGCTAACCTTTATTAAAATGAACCAGGCATGGATCCCACAAGACTTGTCTGTACCTTGTGCAGAATAAACATTTAGACCGGACTCACACAGCCATTCCTATACTTGTTTTTCTGAATAGGCCTCAATATTTTGGGGGCTACCCCAACTATAAACAAACAAAAATAAAAGTGTTGGCTACCTCCTCCTCCTCATCTACCACCCCCACTTCCAGCTACACTGCCACGGTCATGGCCTAGTCAACCTCTAGGCTCCTGCTCCACATCCACCCCCCCTTCCCATTTTTTTTATTTGATTTTAATTTATTTTCCCTATCCCCATTTTTTTGTAGGGCACTTGCCCTACTCTTATCCCCATTTTACTTCCTTTTGCAGCCCTCTAGCACTTGCCAGGACTTTGTTACAGGCATTTTTGTGCCTAAAAGTTCTGGTCCCCATTGACTTCAATGGGGTTCGGGGTCCGGGATAAAGTTCGGGCAACGTACGGTGCCGAACCTGGACTTTTTCCTAAAGTTCGTTCGAAACCCCCCAAACCCGATCGTCCAGGTGTTCGCTCAACTCTAGCTATGACCCTCAAACAAAAATTTCTGGACAAAGAGTATCCAATGACTCTAATAGACCAAGCCTTTGAGTACTATCGTAAAGGGAAACCCCCAAAATCAGCGTAGGAAGTGGGAGACCTCTCCCTCACGTTTACTACTATGTTCCACACTCAATTTAGAAAAATGGAACATACCTTGTCCAGTCATTGGAGCATTTTACAGCAAGACCCGCACCTCAAAACCATTTTACCTTAGCGCCCACGAGCAACATATCGAAGGGCCCCTAATCTAAAGAACAAGATCGCCCCTAGCAAACTTAAAACCACTAAGGTTGTTTCCTTTATGCCTGTATTAATACCCTTGGTTGGCATGTATCGGTGTGGTAAGGCCCTATGCAAGACGTGTAAATTTGTTCAACATGGTAAAAAATCCTTTGGCTGTAAGGGAAAAACATACAAAGTAGACAAATTCTACAACTGTTCTTCTGAATTTGTTGTTTATGGCCTTACCTGCCCCTGTGGTCTGCTATATGTAGGGTGTACTATCCAGACACTTAGAGGTTTGGACAGCATCGTAGGTACATTGAAGAGGGAAAAGATCCACACAGTGTCCCACGACACTTTGCGGAGGTCCACAAAAAATCCACCGCGGCATTGCAGGTCTAGGTTATAGTGCAGATACCCTCACATCTCTCTGCTGCAGAACGTTTCAAAAAATTGTGTGCTAGGGAAACGTTCTGCATCTATAACCTAGATGTGCTCTCACCGAGTGTCCTCAACATAGCTATTGAGGTGTCGACCATTCTCTAACTGTAATTTAACTTTCCGTTCTCATGTTTTGATCACCTATCTTTTTCATACAGATATCGATAATATTTATTTATTTATTTATTTTTTCTCAGACCCCCTGTAGTGTGTTTAGTTTATTTATGTATTTATTTATTTATTTCATACATGTGTATATGTATATATATATATATATATATATATATTTATATATATATATATATATATACCCTGGTGCATTATATTACCGCTCACAGGCACATATTTTTGCCTGACACAATACTCAGTAGATAGGGTTTTGCATCCTAGACCCCCTGTGGTGTGTTCATTTTTTTTTCTCAGACCTCCTGTAGTGTGTTTATTTTATTTATGTATTTATTTATTTCATATATGTGTATATATATATATATATATATATCTTGGTGCATTATATTACCGCTCACAGGCACACATTTTTGCCTGACACAATACTCAGTAGGTAGGGTTTTGCATCCTAGACCACCTGTAGTGTGTTCAATTTTTTTTAATTTTTACATTGTGGTATATTATATTACCGCACACAAGCATAGATCTTGCCTGATATAACACTCAGTAGTTAGGGTTTTGCACTCTTATCCTTTCTTACTGATGGCTGTTGTTTACCCATGAAATTACCAGAATCTCCCTGTGTTTTTATACTAGATACATTTCTGTAGGTTATATATAAATTTGTATCCGTGTTTTATCTATCATACGCTTTCAACATTGTCATCAGAATGATATTTATATTTTGATTAATGTTATGATATGCATTTTCATTCAGTTACATATGATATACATTCCCTTATAATTATTTATTAGCACTATTTATCGTGTACTGTCAATGCTGTGTCCTTTAATGATGTTGTCATATATGCACTATATAGATTATTTCCCTTTGCCTTCATCTTCCCTTTCTCCCCTCCCTTCCCTCCCTCTTCCTGCCCCTCTGTTGTTTAGTTACGTTCTTGAAAACCTTCCCCCTTTTCTTTTATTGGTTCCCACCCCACCCCTTACTTTGCACATAAAACAAACCCCTTTGGTCCTGACCTATAGCTTGATAAAGGAGCGTAGCTGCTACACCAATCGCAGCACACCGGCTCGGATAATGTGCCGCTGTCCAGTGACGTCATCATCCTGGGACTCTAGCTTCCATGGAACCAAGCTTCATTTCAAGATTCCCCTGTCTTCGGCCGGTTACCAACTCACAGGGACGCTTGCTATAGTTCATGATGGTGCTATGAATCCTGGCCTATGGATGTCTCACTGATGTTACCCTTTTGAGGATCTGCTCATGTGCCTTTTATCTTCTGTCTCATGTGAGTTGCCAGTTGTTGGTTTTAATAAACTGTTTTTAAAGTCTGCACTTAGAGGCGCCTCTTTTCTTCTATTTTCACCTCCTGTGCCTGCTGCAACGGTCACAGTAGAGGTATTAGATTTAAAACTACAGACTTTATTACAAGATCTGACACATGACATCACTAAAGAAATTGGAAAAATCTCTCAGGAGCTCAGGGGGGAGATTGACAAACTAGGGGAGTGTAGTGACACCCTGGAAACTAAATTTGATGAACTGGTACACTATGTGCATGTTTTAGAAGAAGACAACGCTACCCTCAAACACACGGTTTCTCAGCTACAGCTCCAACAAGAAGACCTGGAAAACAGGGAGCGACGACAAAACCTGAGAATCCGTGGAGTTCCGGAGACTATTAGTGACAAGGAGATCCGCCCGTTTCTCTTGGGCCTGTTTGTTACCTTGGCTCCTCACATCCCGGACATAGACTGGTGTCTAGACAGAGCCCGCAGATCCCTGGCACCTAAACCACCTCCTAATGCAAACCCGAGAGACATAATAGTATGCTTCCACTTCTACGAAAGCAAAGAGGCTCTGACTGTGGCCACCTGCAATAAATCACACATAGACTACAAGGGGAACAAAATCCAAATCTTCAGTGACCTTTCACCCATCACCCTGGCTGAAAGGCGCAATTTGCGGCTGGTCACTATGCATCTGCAAAAAATTCAGGTGGCATACTGCTGGGGCTTCCCTTTCCGCTTATCGGCCTCCAAAGATGGTGTTCAATATTCCATAAGAGATCTTCCTGAAAGTGAATCTTTTATGCACAACCTGCGCCTCCTGCCTTTTCCAGAAGAAGAGCTCCAGCTCCCCCCCATGATCACGAGAACCCTCTTGACACCGGCCAAGATTTGGACGCCAACACGCCCAAGAGCACGAAAGCCCTCCTCAACTCCCCAACAGTCTGCCCCCCCAAGATCCCCACTTGAGGCATGGACTCTTCCTGAGGTGACATAGCTGTACTTCACAGACGTCTGAAGCTAATCTTGTCTGTAAAGTGGACCCAAACTTTGAGTTCTTACAGCTTCCCACGTTCCATAGTCGTATCTAAAAATAATTTTTCCTTCTCTATTCTCAAATGTCAGTTTTGAATTGCTGTTTATACTTCTCGGAAGAGACGGGACCACACTCTCCACTTAGTGAATACTGTTTCTGGATCTGACCATACGTCAGACCATGCGCCCCTCCATGCCCAGAGGTGGACGCCCTGGACTCCTGAGGTTTTTTTTTTGCCTCAGGCCTCTCAAAAATGTTTTGCATTTTAGTATGTTCTCTGTTCTTTGTTTTCTTCTCTTTTAACCAACAGCTCCTTTTTCTGATTGTTACCCATGAGCGCTATGGAACCAACAAGCAGCATAGTACTGAACTGTTCCTTATCAAGTATCATACCATTGTGTTCGAGATCTGTGCTCCGAGGTCTTTTGTGTTTAATCTTAGTAAGGTAATGACCGAACTGCTCATTTCTACAAAATTATGTCTTCGAAGATTTGCTCTTATAATGTAAAGGGTCTGAATTCCTTACAGAAACAATGGCTGGCTTTAAAGGAATTCAAATCCTCGGGTACTGATGTGATCATGGTTCAGGAGACTCACTTCAAATCTGGTAGTTACTTTAAATTCGCCTCCAAGCATTTCCCTACAACATTCATAGCCTCCGATCCCTCTGGGAAAGCTGGAGTTGCATTGCTAATCAAACGCTCTTGCAACATCCACATAGCATCCTCATTTTTGGACCCTCAGGGCTGCTTCATTCTCCTGAACTGTGATCACATGCGTACATCTTTCACTTTGGCAAATGTTTATGGTCCTAATGTAGGCCAAATTGGATTCCTCACAAAAGTTTTTAAAAAAATAACATCATATTCCCAACCCTTTACAATTATAGGAGGAGACTTTAATCTCTGCATGTCACCAAATAGAGATAGATATGCTCTCTTCCAAACCGTCCCACCATTGCAAGCTCAGAAATTGTCCACGTCTTTCCGCAAACTGATCAGATCCCACAATCTTTATGATACACGGAGGGTACAACACCCTACCCTTGAACAATTTACATTTTACTCCCCCCGCACAAACTATATTGCAGACTTGACAATTTTTTTGTCACAGCACCAGTGCTCCCAAGTATAGTTTCTTCATAAATAAATCCCATTACGTGGTCTGACCATGCCCCTATTGTTTTAGATCTGGCCCTATCTGGCTCAATGCCTAGAACTTGTTATTGGTGCCTAAATGAGACTTTTTTTGCCAATACCTGATATTAAAATGAGCTTACAGGATAAACTTTCAGAATTTTTTCAAACTAATGTAGGCTCAGTTGCGGAGGTCTCCACCTTATGGGAAATTCAGAAAGCCTTTTTTAGGGGGGAATGTATCTCCACAGGATCCTGCCTGAAGAGAGACTCTAACAAATTAAAAGCAGAGCTCTTGATCCGGTTGTGTGCCGCTGAAAAGACGCTACTAAAAGCTCCCACTGTAGATCGTTTGAGAACTGTGGTGGCACTGCGCAACCATATTAAATCTCTAGCCATGCATACCACATACAAATCATTGCTTTGGTCCAAACAGAGATTTTATGAATATGCTAACAAACCACATAAGATGTTGGTCAATAGGTTAAAGCCACAATCATCGCTGTCAATACCTGATCATCTAATTCAATCAGATGGTACCTCCACACATTGTCCCCGCACTATGTCTCAGGTCTTTGGCAGGTATTAAGAAAACCTGTATAACTGCCTCAGCACTGATCCAAACTCTAAATTCACTCAAGAGAAGTTTGAGGCCTTCATAAACACCTTAAAGCTACCTAAAGTAACTCCAGAACAAAATGCACAGATCAACGTGCCTATTACACCTGAGAGATTAGCAGAGGTTGTAGGTCACTTACCATCACATAAAGCTCCGGGTCCAGACGGTCTCTCATACTCATATTACAAAACATTCCTCCCAGTTTTAGCCCCTCACATGTTACAGCTATTTACTTCTCTGCAAAAGGGTATTATCCCACACAGTCAATTTTTATCCGCACACATAACGGTAATACCGAAGCCATGTAAAGATGCTGCTTCCCCTGACAATTACTGACCGATAGCCCTTTTAAATTCAGACTGCAAAATATTCACAAAAATACTGGCAAATAGATTATCGTTAATATTACCTTTTCTCATACATAAAGACCAAGTAGGATTTGTCCCGGCCAGGCACGCAGGAGACAATACAAGATGTACTATAGACCTTATTGACCTTCTGACCAAGACAAAACATCCGCCCATTGTCCTGAGTCTAGATGCCCAGAAGGCCTTCGATCGCTTGAGTTGGACTTATATGTTTGCAGTGTTACGACAATATGGCTTTTCAGGTTCCTTCATTGGGGCGCTACGAGCATTATACTCGAAACCCACTTCCCAGCTCCAGCTGTCCTCCTACTTGTCGTGGACGTTCTCCTTGAGTAATGGCACCAGACAGGGCTGCCCCTTATCACCTCTTCTTTTTATTCTCAGCCTAGAGCTCTTGGCTATAGCCATAAGAGGACAGGCGGATATTCGCCTGCAACAACGAGAATATAAACTATCTTTATTCACGGATGATATTTTACTGACCCTAACTCATCCCCACACATCCCTCCCCTCCCTGCATGGCCTTCTAATGACTTTCAACTCAATTTCGGGATTTAAAATAAATTCTTCCAAAACTGAAGCCTTACCTATCAATATACCATCCACACAACTGACCTCCCTACGGATGACATTTCAATATCACTGGTGCACCCACTCACTTAAATACCTAGGTGTACGTCTCACCCCTTCCTACTCTGGGCTACATCAGGCAAACTCCCCCCCCCCCCCCCTTTTTGCTGAACTTGAACGTATGATGAAACAATGCACCTCCCTCTCGCTCTCCCTTCCTGGCAGAGTTAATGTTCTTAAAATGTAAATTCTCCCTAAATTATTATACTTATTTGAAACTCTGCCCATTCCTATCCCATTGGCTAAGCTGAAGTTGCTCCAGACGAAATGTCTATGTTTTATATGGAATTATACATACCACCGGATTGCAGCTTCAGTCATTACAGCTCCCAAAAATAGAGGTGGTCTAGGAGCCCCAGATCTTATAAAATACTATTACGCCACACACTTACGTACCCTAACCTCTTGGACATTCAGAATGGCCCCGAACAGGTGGACTGAGATAGAGATGAGCATCACTAGGCCCGTACATTTATGTTACATGCTTTGGCCCTCTTTGGGCAAACACATCCCGCAACTAAAATCATTATGTTTGGGCCCTTTGTTTTTTACCTTATCTGTTTGGAAGAGATGTTACGGGAAATTTTCTCTCTCATCCCCACATCCTCCCTTTGCGAAAGTACTCTTCAATCCAGACATCCCAGACAGTCTCTCCTATGATCGTATGTTGCAGTGGACTAAAGCGGGGATTTTTCAATTACGCCACCTAGTAAACCCGATGACATACAAAATCTTTTCATTCCCGAACTTACAATCCAAATACGAGCTCCCTGATGCACTGCGCTACTCTTATCTACAATTTAAACAAGTTTTCTTTAACATAACTAAGACCCTTTCATTGGATAGAGCCACTGACTTCGAGGCACTTTGCGCTAAAGGGCCCTATGAACCTCAACAGATTTCTATTATTTATAAAATTTTACATGAGGTTGCCCCGCTAACTGATGTAAGTCACAATTACATGAGGAAATGGGCCACAATTTTGAATTGACCTATCTCCTTGATCGATTGGGAGAAAATATGGAAATCAACCTCAAAAGTCTCCAGATGTGTTATACAGAAAGAAACGGTGGTCAAAATTCTTTTATTCTGGTATAGAACAACAGACATCCTTCACGCACGCCACCCACAGACCCCCAATTGGTGTTGGAGACGTGGGAGGGGCGTAGGCACTCACCTGCATATCTTCTGGGATTGCCCATCTATCCAGCCATTCTGGATTCAGATCCAAAATGTGTTGCAAACTTTGCTAGGCATTCTGGTCCCACTCAACCCCCTGCACTATTTATTGGGAATTCCAATTCCAGGTATTTCAAAAACCCAGAAAAGGCTGGCTTCCTTAATCCTCCTAGCGGCAAAAAGGGTCATTGCTAGGTGCTGGCTCTCTACCACCCCCCCCCCCCGACTCTTACACAGGTTTTCTCTACCCTGGCAGACAAGAAAAATGGAACATATGACCACAATGGTAGACGACTCTGTGTCACGTTTCTCTAGAGTTTGGGAGGTTTGGGATGCCTCCCAATATTCCTCGGGACGACTTCACATACCATCTTTGGAACACAATTCTCTTAGGATATAGTATCTCTTATATGGCTACTTGTTCATGCTATGATACCTGGCACTGACCCCAGTCCTATGTTTACCAAGTGTATAGACCTTGATGTCCATAGTGCTATTATCTTTTATATATTTTCTTCACATATAGTTAAATATATGTTAAATGTTTACATTCTCTCCTCTTTTTTCTGCTCAAATGTTGGGTGTACTGAGCTTACCGACCTAGAGGCCGACATTAAAACGGCCATTCTACGGTGACACTCCTGTATACCCGCTTCTTTATTCTCAGGTTACTCTGTAAAGGGAAATGTTGTATTATTATCATTGTATGTATTAAATGTCTGATCACATGTATTGTACAACTTTGAAAAATGTTATAAATAAACAATTAAAAAAAAAAAAAAGAAGTGCTGGTATTTGGAAATCCCAGGATAGCGTAGCGTACACTGCAAATCTGCACCGGCATTCCGTGGTGCGTGCTGACGTCATAGGCTCCAATAAGACATTGGACGTCAATAGGCATACACCCCTTGATAAAGTCACGTGGCCTGTGACGAAATGCGCCGGACAGAAGCTTATGACATTAACACGCACCACGGAATGCTGTTTTGTGTACTGTGGGTGCTAGCAGCCGGAGATTAACAGCATGACCAGGGATGTGTTTGACTGCTTTTCCTGTGTATTGCCCGAGTGTACTGGAGGAAGTACACTCTTAGATGTGAGTTTTTTTACCTTATCTTTTAATAAATACCTACAGTTTTAAGGATTCAGCACTATGTAGTTTTTTCTGTTTATATCCATCATTGTGATCAGTCTGGATCTGGAGTCTCACCTGCTCTGAGCACTAGGAGGATATTGCCCCTAAGGGGAATGTGTGACTTCACCCAACTGACCCAACAGGGGTCGCATATGGAGGTGAGCATATAGAGTAACAGGTGATGGTGTGTGGTCCCATTGTAAAGATTTGCAGTGTATTCTATCATAGGAGTTCCGAATACCAGCACTTCTTACTAAGCACCTTATACATAGGGTTGCCACATCATCCCTTTAATATTCTTACAGATTTTCACTGTATTATGATATTTGTATTTGATTCATTTATTATTAATTTATTATTATTGCAAACAGTTGCACTTTGCACTTTAGTCACTTGGTGGCACTATATTTATTATATGCATGTACAGATTTATGTATTGGTTTGCGCTTCACCAGTTTATTTTAGTTGATTCACTTTAGTATTTGGGATACTATTTAGGTGATAGGCAGCAATTACACGTGTATTATTTTATTAATTTATTATTTATTATGTTGTTTTTTTTGTAGTAGGGTAGTAGAGCGGTATTTCACATATCATTTAATATGATGTTCATATTGGTGCATGAATATGTTGGCAAAAGAGGAAGCAACATTAGAACCCAGAGCAGTCCTGGAACACTGTAGGTTGAATTTGTCATCAAATGTTTTTTTTTTCTGTTTCAATATCTTTATCGAATTTTGACAAAAAGTATAGAGAAAGTACAATAGAGTAGTAAATGCAGTAAATACAGTGAAACCAGTGTTCAAGTTCATCCCAGGGAAAAGAAAACATAGTATGCATTCTATATTTTATATTTTATCAATGGGGTTTGCCCTTGCAAAGACATAAAGGAAGAAATATGGGTTAAACATCCGTAAATCTACAACCTGTGTATAGTATGGTATATATTATCTCCAATGATTCTTGCCTACCGCCTCCCCTCCCGACATCCCTAATGGGAACATACTGTGTCCTTGGGGGAGGGGGGACCGTAGGTCTCACTAGTTGGTTGCAACTTGCATATACCAAGATGCTGTGGATGATCAAAACTATAATGTGGATGAGCTTCCCATCTATCATCTTTCAAAGTTCATCATTCCATAGCGTTATATGGGTGTGTTTGCCACGAGGACCAGGTGCTATTAAATTTGTGGATAGTGTAGTTTTTATTAGCAAATGTGTATTCTAGGGAGCAACATCTATTCATTTCACCTATTAGCTCAGATAGGTTTGGGGGGTCCGGGGAACCCCATTTTCTCACAATGTGCAATTTAGCTGCTAGAAGAACGTGTATGGTCATGGGTCTGGCTTTAACATCAATATCATTGAGACAGATACGTAAGAGGGATTGTTCACGGTAAGGTTTGACTGGTGTGGAGTTGAGTTCTGAAATCAGCTTAAATACTTGATTCCAAAATGATTTGAGGGATTTACAATACCATAGTATATGCACTAGCGAACTTATTGAGTCACATTTTCTCCAACATTTGTTAGTGTTTTCTGAGGAGATTTTGGAAAGAATGTAAGGGGTGTAATACCATCTGTGAACTATTTTCTGGTAAAGTTCCCAGTGGTCTGCACATAGTGTAGCTTTATATGTTTGCTGAAAAGCTGTCTGCCGTTGGCTTTCTGAGAACTGTTGGCTCAGATCATTTTCCCATTTGTTCATTGTAGGTGTCTTTGAGAGGTTGCGGGAGTCAGTTAGCTTATTATAAAAATGGGAGATACCTTTACGTTTGTCGCTTGTATTATAGAATTGGTATAAATCTTCATCTATTGGGATGTAGGAAGGGATCGCATCCTTTCTAAATAAGTGTGATAGCTGTATGTAGTGGTAGGACTCTGAGTTCGGGAGGTTATATCGGAGCTGAAGATCTGAAAAAGGAAGAAGGTTCCCATCTTTGATTACCTTTTGAACCATTGTGATTCCACATTGAATCCAAGAGGAGAGTTGTATGCTTGGGGCATGTGATTCCAGGAATTCTAAAGGGAATTGAATAGGCCTAAATTTTTTAATAGGTAGTTTGCTATTGGCCAAAGTGGCTAAAGCCTGAGTCTTGCTTGAATGGTCGGATATGGTGAGTTAGAGGGGCATTTATGACAGAGGGTATGTAGTAGCTCTATTTTAGTATGTATGTTTTGCATAAGGTGAGTTTCCATCATGGACCATATTTTTTGTGGGGAAGGATTCCACCAAAATTTTGTTTGGTCCAGAATGGCCGCCTGGTAGTACTGCTAAATGTCCAGCAGGGCTATGCCCCCGGCGATTCATTGTTTCGTCATTGCTCTGTATAGAGTCTAACATTGCTTGTAAGATTGGGCCCAAGAAGCCAAACTTTCCTAGGACCTCTCTGAGGATCCCCCAGTGCACACGATCAAATGCCTTTTCCTTTGAGGATATTCAAAATTCTCCTTGTGGCATCAGGGGCTTGACATTCTTTAATAAAACCCACTTGGTCTGGGTGGATAAGTGAGGGTAGAGTGTTCACTAGTTTCAGGGCCAGTGCTTTTGCGTAAATCTTTATGTCTGAGTTAAGTAGTGATATGGGTCTATAATTACCTGGTAGGGAAGTCTCTTTGCCTGGCTTGGGAATGGTTGTAATTACTGCCTGCAGCATTTCTTTAGGAAAATGGCCTTTAGTCATTACCAAGTTATATACATTAACTAGATGGGGCGTCAGAGTTTCTGAATATCTCTGGTAGTACTCATTAGGAAAACCATCAATTCCTGGAGCTTTAGATTTAGGAAGGCTCGAAATAACCTTTCTGAGTTCAGGTTCTGTAAATGGTTGGGAAAGTGTGGAAATGTGATCTTTGGTTAGACTGGGTAGTTCGAGTGGAGCAAGAAATGCTCGGATTTGATCCATTGTGGGTTGGGAGGTGTGTGGGTCAGCTTTAAGGTCGTATAGCTCAAAGTAATAGGTTCTAAAGACCCTGGCTATGTCATTGGGAGATGTAACCTTGTGTCCCAAATTCTCTTGGGTCATATAAGGTATTTTATGTGTTATGCATTTACCTTTGATTTTTTTTGTTAGTATCGTCTAGGTCGCAAATTTGATAGGTGATTTGTTTAATCTTTTTATCCCTATTTTTCTTAGCACGGGAGCTGAGTTGTAGGAATATACCCCTCATGAAGGCCTTATGTGCGTTCCACAGAACAAAGCAGTCTGTGGAAGGCATATCATTAGTAGTAAAAAATAATTTGTGTCTCGAGCAATAATTTTTTACCCTATGATAAGTTCCTAGAGGCGTCGGCTAACAACACCTCTTATTTCTGGAATTATCGACAGCTGCAACATTTCCTGAATGACCCTAGACACAGAGCGAATTTCACCAGGCCGCGCATGACCTTCGACGAATTCTGCTCGCGGTCCTCGGCTCAGAGACATTTAATCTCGGAACTATACTCAATCTTGTTTGCCAACATAGACATTAAAAATAATACACACATCAGGTCCTGGGAGAGAAAGCTTCACATTGACCTAACTGCCAACGACTGGGAATCCATCTGTACACATATTCACAAGGGCTCAGCCAACGTCTCTGCCCAGGAGAACGGGTTTAAAATCCTTTCAAAATGGTATAAAACACCCCAATGGTTACATAAAATCAATCCCGCTGTCCCCCCCCCCGATATGCTAGCGTTGCTCTAAAGATATTGGCTCCTTCCTACACATATGGTGGTCCTGCCCCAAAATCATCCCCTTCTGGTCCGAAGTGCACCGCTTGACAACTTCCATCACCTCTTACTCGATCGACTTCTCGCCCGCACAAATGCTCCTCCACCATGCCTCAATCCCACAAAAACACTATAACAAATCTCTCATGCTCCACATGCTTAATGCAGCCAAACTGACCATCCCCACTCTTTGGCTATCTCCCAATCCCCCTTCCACACAGGACTGGTTTAAAAAAATTAGCAAAATTGAAGAAATGGAAGACCTAGTACATCAAGCAAATGATACTCCCCATAAATTCCGAACCATTTGGGCCTTTTGGCACCTTTTCTTCTCAGGAATATACTTCCCCTAAAACCCCCAACCAAACTGGCACCCAACCCCTCTTACCATGAGACACCAGATATACCTGGGCATTCAGTTACTCCAAATAATCCTAGAGATTCCTCATAGGTTTTCTAATGCACACTCTGACGTCATAACACAACTCCCCTACATTGTGGGATGACTAGAGGTATGTCTTGCCCGCCCCTCCTTCCAAAGTGAACATAAGAGGTATATATCCATTCCTTTCTCGGATGTTGCCTGATGGAGGACACACCTAACACTCAGGGCCCTCACAGTCGGTAATTCATTAGATGCGTGAGAGCCAAGTTATAGGTTTCACTAATGTCTTCCCTGCCTTTGATCTATTGCTACTTGCTGTATCGTCTTACATTACCTAAGCTTTTTGTAATTGAAAATATTCAAGACGAGCTTCAGGGTCGCCCCGGAGGGCCTTGCCCCTGCGCCCCTATCCGACCGCAAGTTCCCATATGGGGTGATCAGATGGTCTGGAGGCGTGGGGGGGGCCCTCTGGGGCAACACAAGTATACGATTTCGGACGAAGCGGTTCTGTACTACCACCTATAACCCTTCCTCTGACACTTATTGATACCCAAAGGGGTTTTAAGGTTCTTTTTGGAATTCATACTTTATACATACACAAATGTCTGTTCTGTCTTCGAGAATAAAAATGTGTGCTTGTTATGTCAATTTCTTTGTTACATTGTACATCTAACATTGCCCCATATCTCTGTTTATGTATGCTACTGACTATATCTAAATAAAATTTGATTTGGAAAAAAAAAATAATAATAATTTGTGGGCATCCCTGATCGGTTTATCAGTCTCCGGGAGAGTTAGTAGGAAGGTGTTCATCCTCCACACCGTTTGGGGCCTGAGTTTTGCTGAGGGAGAGAAGGAGATTGAAATGGGCGCATGATCCGACCATGATATGGTGCCTATTTTAGATGAGGTAATGTGTGGTAGGGCCCATTGGTCTGTCGGGAATAAATCAATTCTAGTGTAAGTGCGATGTACCACAGAAAAAAGGAATAGTCCCTCTCATTCGTGTGATGGGTTCTCCAAATGTCAAACAGATTGTGGCTATGCAGAAAGTTGTTCAGATTGCAGGGTTTCCTTTGAGACTTAGTGGAGGAATCCAGTGAAGGATCTCCCACTGTGTTTAGGTCTCCGCCAAAAATCAAATATCCTTGCCGAATTGTGGCAACTTTCTTCAGTACCTTGTTTAGAAAGGAAATCTGTCTAACGTTTGGGACATACACATTGACCAATGTATATACAGTATCATCAATCTTACACACTAATATGAGATATCTTCCGTTCGTGTCTTCTTGAAGCGCGTGGAGCTGAAAGTTCAGATTTGACCTTATTGCAATGAGAACTCCAGCTTTCTTTTTCTCTGTGTATGCTGTGAATATGGTGGTAAAGTCTATTAGGTAAAGGTGAGGTATTTTGTTCTTAGCAAAATGGGTCTCTTGAAGGAATAGTATGTCACCTTGAAGAGTGCATAGTTCCTTATTTAGTGTGCTCCTTTTAAATGGGCTATTGAGTCCTCGGACATTGTACGATATCAGATTAAGAGCTGTGGGAAAAGTTCATCCACTTTATCTCGTTGCTAGTAGCTCGTTGGGGTATGAGGTTAACAATGATAGATCAGTTGCGATGGAACTTTACTGGTCTTGATGTTCAGTGTGGGAGAGAAGAAAGGTGTATTTGCGGCTTGCCATCTTAATAGACTTGCAATGCTTGTTTGGTCAAACTCCATTCTCAGCAGAGGGTCGAACACTGTAGAGTTTATGAGAGGTGAGTATAGGATAAAAAGAATGCAGGAAAAGAAGTCCAGCATAAATGCACAACAACGTGTTGCTGAACAGTGGGGGATCTGAATTCTGATCGGGGATAAGAGAGATCGGGGTAATAAGACCATGGCATAAATTCCAGCGGTCTACAAAGGGATGGCAAGCACTCAAATGTGCAGGGTGCACCTTAGAGTTAAGATTGCTTAGTGTTGCTTCTTTCAGGACTAATCCATGGCAATTCTGGGAGGAGGGTTTTTATCCCTTTCTTCAGTATCAAGCGGTAGGATTTTCCACTCTTTGAGGAGCTTGATTCCCTTGTCCAAGGAGAAGACAGTGTAAGTCTTGTGCTGTCTTGTGATTAGTAGTTTTGTGGGTCTGCCCCATTGATAGGGTATGTTGTGGTCACGAAGAGCTTTCGTCAAGGTAAGGAATTGTTTTCTGGTTTGGATTGTCGCTGTATACCTGTCGCCCAGGTATACAGGGCAAAGCTATCGAATTTCTCTGACAGTTTGGGGTTGTTTCTCGCTGCTTTCATCACTCTTTCTTTAATATGGAAAAAGTGAATTCTGGCTAATACATTCCTCGGAATAGAGTCGGTATTAGTTCTACCATTAATTGCTGTAAGAAATTTGTCAGAAATGCTTCAGAGATGCTTTCAGGTATGCCCCTGAATTTAATATTATTTAGTCTCGATCTGCCGAGATCGGCGAGTTTAGCGTTAATTTTTTGTAGCTAGTTATCATGGTCATTGAATGAATCGATTAGTTTGTTATGTGCGTGGCATACATCTCCAATGTTGTCTTCCACTTGAGAAACTCTGATAGAGAGATCATGTATGGAGTGTGATACCCCTGCAATCATGTGGGACATGTCTGCATGGAGGGAGCTGTGGAGGGAGAGCAACATGTCCTTTATATCCGCTAGGGACGCTGGCTGCAATGAGGCTGGGAAGTCCTCCAACAGAGGAGTATTAGATGCAGGCTCCGGGCCTGGTCCTGGGCCTAGTGTCTGTGTGTGAGACTCTCCCTCTCTGTCCTGTCTGCTCTTTTTGCTTTTAGAAGGACTGGGTGTGGTGGGGCTATCAGGAGGTGTCTGCTCACCTGGTGTCCTGGCTGCTGCTGATGTCTCTTTGCCTTTAGCCTGAAGAGGCTGTTGTAATGTGTCTCCTGCAGTCGGAACGGGAACAAGCGTTCCGTGTCTGTAGCTGGAGCCGCCGCTGCCATCTTGCAGGCCGTGTGCGTAGGCTGAAGAGGGATAAAAATCCATTAGCTTCTGTGGTGCAGAGCGGGCATTTAGCCGTTTCATCATCCTGGCGGTGTATGGCAGCTGTGGGTCTCCAATCCTGGATCTCTAGTGGTGTCCCTTGCGGCTACGGCAGTCGCTTGTCTGTGCCTGTGCCGGAGCTCCTTCACAGCGCGGCCATCTCGGTCCATGTTCGGCCACGCCCCCCATTTGTCATCGAATTTGAAGTAATTAAAGGTGAGGATAAAGCCCAGAAAATTAAGCAAGAAAGAGTTAGGTGGTTTGATATGTTTTAGTTTTATAAGGGCTTTGTGTAATGCCTGAATCCTTTCATGGTGTTGGATGGCAGTATAGAGGTTTTTCACATCTAAAGTTGCCAACACACAGGCAGATGGAATTGGGCAAAGTTCCTGGTTGATAACTATTCCCGAGTCCCTTAAAAAGGAAAGCATGTGCCTTACAATGGGCTGCAAGAAGTAGTCCACAAACACTGCTAATGGTTGCAAGACTGATCTGTTCTGTAGTGAGATATCCAAATTGTTCTTTGGTAATCCATCCCTGGGCATAGCGCTCACTGAGTTTGGCATCAATAATGCGCTTAAAGTGAACAGTGTGGCCCATGAGTAATAAAGTGTAAGTCATGTTATCCTGAAGTTGAAGTGGGATTTCATTCCAGTAATCAGATACTTCATGTATCACTATTGCACCACCCTTGTTGGCAGGGCGAATTACATTGGAGGAATCAGAGGACAGGGACTTTATAACTTCCCTCTCAGCCTTGGTAAGATTGTTTCTGGAGACTCCCTTACTGGTTGCCAACCAATGATTTATTTTTATGATCCACAGC
Organism: Glandirana rugosa; assembly: GCA_018402905.1. NCBI lineage: Eukaryota > Metazoa > Chordata > Amphibia > Anura > Ranidae > Glandirana > Glandirana rugosa. Next base: position 194,607 of record BLSH010480446.1, read on the forward strand.
CTGGCAGAATGTCCTCAGGGCTGGGGGTACCTCAGAGGCCTCAGTGGTGCTATGTGACTGAAATGGAGTAGGAGACATCATTGGTGGAGAATTTTCAAATATTAACCGGAAAGTCAGTTTTGGTTCAAACTTATATGTCAATTTGAAAATCAAAGTCCTAAAACGTATTAGTGGGGATAAATGAAAGTCTTTTATCCAATAGATTATGTTCAGCATGAGTAAGTTGATGCTGGCTAAGGTTGAAAACCGAAGTTTCTTTTAATTTTTAGGCCAACCTCTTCCTTTCCTATATAATTTTTTTACATTATGAAATGTGAGCTGATTGATGGACATTATGTTAAAAAAGGTGGTGGACAAAGATGGGAGAAATTGGGATTTTTTGCTGCCGTACCTCATGTTTGCTATATGAGAGGTACCTCAGGCATCTACAGGTTATTTCCCTTTCGAACTACTGTATGGTAGACATCCCAGGGGATTGCTAGATGTTGCAAAAGAAACATGGGAGGGAGAGACCATGCCTTATAGAAGCGTCATTGAGCATATCTCGCTGATGCAAGATAGAATCGCAGCTGTTTTGCCACTTGTACAGGAACATACAGATAAAGCCCAGGAGACCCAATGAAGGGTTTATAATTGGGGTGCCAAGACCTGGACCTTCAACCCTGGGGTAAGAGTGTTAGTACTAGTCCCCACAGTTGAGAGTAAATTCCTAACAAAGTGGCAAGGTCCCTATGAAATTATAGAAAGAGTAGGGAAAGTAAACTGCAATGTTTAACCAGCCAGGGAAAAGGAAACCAGAGCAAATTTATCACGTTAATCTCTTGAAACCTTGGAAGGGCAGAAAGACTTTACTGGCAGTGCCAACCCCCCAAAAGGACATGTCCCCTGTGACACCTGAAGTATCCATACCTGAAACCTTGTCAGTGGCCCAACAGAAGGATGTTAAAGAGTTTGTGAGTGAGAATAGAGACTTTTTCTCTCACCTGCCTGGACTGACCACAGTTATACAGCAGGGCATAATTATGGAACCAGGTGTCTGCGTAAATGTAAAACCCTATAGAATACCCGAGGCTAGGCAGGGAGCAGTTGCAAATGAAATAAAGAACATGTTAGAGTTGGACATGATAGAGGAGTCCCAACTGTATACAGATGTTACATACATTTACATACCCTGGTAGAATTTATGATCTCTTGGCCATTTTTCAGAGAATGTGAATGAAAAAAAACATTTCTTTGACTCATGGTTAGTGTTTGGTTGAAGCCATTTGTTATCAATCAACTGTGTTTACTCTTTTTAAATCATGATGACAACTGAAACTACCCAAATGACCCTGATCAAACGTTTACATACACTGGTGATTTTAACCTGATAATATGCACACAAGCCAACACAAAGTGGTTTGAGTGGCTATTAAAGGTTACCATCCTCACCTGTGATATGTTTGGTTATAATGGGTGTGTGTATAAAATGTAAACGAGTTTCTCGACTCCTGACATCTTTCATCTAGTGCTACACTCACATTTCACATTTCACATTCCAAAAATCTCTCCATATCCTCGGACTCAAAAAGGGTTCTCTCCCATTCCCCCAGGTTGCCATAGGATGGGGCACAGAAAGTCCCCATCACTACCCCCTGTACCTGGAGGAAATGGGAGTCCGCAAAACAAAAGAAGTTGTGGTGCAGGATAAAATCCAAGGCTTCCAAGATAAAGTTAGCATACTTCCAGTCGTGCTGTGTTATAGCACGCAGGGTATTTTTAATGCAGATCAATCCTAGATCATGAGGGATCGAGCTGTATAGTGCCTCCACGTCAATTGCCACCAGTATTGACGTGGAGGACAAGACTACATGGTCTAGAATTTGTAGCAAATGGATTGTGTCCTGTACATAGGAGGGCAGGCTGATCACATGGGGGCAAAGATAGTCATCAACTAGCACACTGAGATTTTCGGTTAAGCTACCGTTGCCCGAGACAATTGGGAGACCGGGCGGTTTTAAAGGATTTTTATGCAGTTTTGGTAATGCATAAAATGGAGGTATTTTTGGATAGGGTGTGCGGATATATTCCCACTGACTCTTATCTATAGCTCCCTTAAAAAAGGCCATATCGACTAGCTCGTAGAAATCTCTTTCAAACATGTCGATCAGGCCTCTCGGGATTTTTTTATACCATGATGTGTTGGATAAAATATCTTCACACATGCTAATATATTGATTCTTATCCATCAAGATGATGTTTCCGCCCTTATCCGCCATTTTGATAACTAAATCAGCATTTTTTGATAGAGTTTGGATTGCTTCTTTTTCCTCAGGTGTGAGATTGGTTGGATTCCTGTGTGTGGCTATTCTTTTTATATCCTCACTAATGGCATTGACAAAGGATGCCACATTTGGGTTGGTATGTATGGAGGGAAAGAAATCTGAAGGCTTATGGACTTTTTTGCCACCTAGAGTGCATAGAGTAGAGGGTGCGGATTCCTGTTCTGCCAGTAACTCTTCAATATTGATCAAATCTATTAAATTTTCGGTTTCTTCGTCAATAGGAGAAAGAGTCGTTTGTTCAGTCAATTTGTTCTCCTGTGCATCCATGGGTTGGGTGCGTTTTTTTGAAAATAGCAGTTTTAATGTTAATTTGCGGGCAAAAAGTTGCACATCTTTAATTGCATCAAAGGAATTCAAATTAGCATCAGGACAAAAATTTAGGCCCCTAGATAACAGTTGAATCTCAGGGGCAAGAGTTGATATCCTGAGAGATTTACAATATTTAGTGTGGAAGTGGCAGACACAGGATCATAGATAGAATCTATAGAGGTGGTTGATCTAAAGGGAATGCGGTGCTACCAGACTCAATCTGAGTATCGGAGGAGGCCCGAGAAGTAGGTTTAGGTGCAGCAGGAAAGATAGGATAGTGTGCCGGAGTCAAATTACCTTGTGCTCCACTTGTAACCAGTGCTGGAGAGAGCAGAGTGCAAAGACTGTGAATCTATAGAAGATTTTTTGGCTAGCTGAACGGAGGTACCATCACCACTGGGTCTCTGTTTGTTTTTCCGAGGATGTCCACGTCCTTTTGGACCCTGTGAAGGAAGGGAGAGATTAGAAGATGTACATGATGAATTGGACTGTGTATCGTAGGATGGATTGATGTTCTTAGATCTGGGGAATTTAGGTCTTGATGGATTAGACCATTTGTATGCTCTGTGTTCCCTAAATGCTGTTTTATCCCTTTGTAATTTCTTTTCTTTCCCTATGATCGTCTGTTTAGTATATTTTTTCAATATGAATCTTGAGATCTTTGTCTAGACTTTTAAAGTTACTATGTGTTTGTAGTGGCTGCAAGAGCATATTCAATTCCTCAATTTCTTTGTCCAGAGTTTTTATACGCGCATTATATTCATCTACAAGGTGACCCATTAGGGCTTTTGAGCAATCATTCAAAGATCTCTCCCATTCTTCTTTAAATTTTGAGCTAAGGTCCTCAAGAGTGGGAAAAAATTGTATCCGTAGTCCCAAGGGGTTTATGTTGTCCCTTATATAGTTGTTCAGAAATTTTATATGCCAATGGCATGCCACTTTTTTCTCCAGCGTTTTCCTTAATCTGAAGAATAAATGGGATAAATCTGCATTGTTTTGTTCTTTTAGTTCATGCTCATTGAACACACCTGTCATTAAATTATCCCAATCTTTTCCCATGTATTGTGCCATTTTTAAGGAACAGAAAGGAAAAAAAAAACCTTATTTGTTGTGTTTGCTGTTGTGTCCATCCAAAAAGTCTATAGCCTGCAGGCTAATGTCTAGTGTTATTTTTAGCTGTTTGGGAAACGGAGATAGATAAAGCGAGGGATGGGTCTTTTCAACCCTAGAATTGAATAGTAATTTAACAAAATGTATCCGTTCACCCAGCTAAGTTAGTGTGCCATCATCCCTACATATCAAAGAACAAACAAAACCCTCTAGATGGGACTATTATGGGCACAAAAGCAAATACATCTGTGTATGTAAAAAATTACAAATTTTATTGAGTATACAAATTACATGAAGTATTTAAAATTGCCAAACATGGACATTGGAGCAAGCTATGATGTGTTGCATACAATTTCATAACCTGGTTATGTACAAGACCTAATGCATTTCGGTGCTGGTCACCTTCATCAGAGGTATAACTTGCAACATAACAAATCGGTGTAGTCTTAAAAAAGAAAACAAGACATGAGGTTAGAAACACCACACAAACTGGTCAATATGAACTTTGTGAATATATTGAATTTCCATTTTTTGAAGACATACCAGAGGGCCCACATTGCTCAGAGGAGGTTATCAAGAGATATCAGTAAACATGCATTTATTTCGCAATATTGGCTTGATCCCATAGCAGCTTAGCTGGCCCCCGACCAGACCTCAGTATGTTTAACGCAGAAGCTTAGGGCCTCACCCCAAAGGGGAGGAAAAAAGTATATAAGGGAAAACGGATCCCTGAAAATAAAGATAAAAATAAAAATGAAAAGAATCAAAAATGAAAATGAAGAAAAATCTTAATGTAATATTTATTTTGCTATGGAGCGTTTGACCATACTTTATTCATTAGGCGTAAAAGTACCTTTAAATGACTGTCCAAAATGAACTGATTGAAGTGCAGGACTATGGCGTGAAGATGTCAGCGAGTAAATTGGTTTTCTTAATGTCAGAAGCCGGCATATGCGGAACATTCTATTTATGACAACAGAAACCAAGGAGAAAAGGAAAAAACGCGAGCCGTGTCAAATATACACAGAGAGATGTTAAAAAACATCCAACGCTTACAGAAAAGTTTTCTGTTACCTACCAGTGAGTTTTCTCCAGTGGCAACCCTTAATATATCGTATGTGTGGAATGGTTACAAATGGACCCCCATAAGTCAACACTGCTGTAATACAAAAACAGCAATGGTTAAGCAGTGCGGGAACCCCTACCAATTATCACCGGATTAACCGTATTAAAATATAAACAGGTTACCTTTTTACCAGGAGGAGAAAGCTCCGAAACGTCACGCCGCCACCAGTCCTGCACCTCAATGCCGAGGTGGAATAGTTTTATACAGCTGTGTAATCAGCTGATGCTTGTGTCAGAGCCAAAGACCAGCGTTGGAGACAGCTCTGTCCCGCCCCTCACAGGTGAGACTAACTCACCGGCGTTTTTTCCTTTTCTCCTTGGTTTTTGTTGTCATAAATAGAATGTTCCGCATATGCCGGCTTCTGACATTAAGAAAACCAATTTACTCGCTGACATCTTCACGCCATAGTCCTGCACTTCAATCAGTTCATTTTGGACAGTCATTTAAAGGTACTTTTATGCCTAATGAATAAAGTATGGTCAAACGCTCCATAGAAAAATAAATATTACATTAAGATTTTTCTTCATTTTCATTTTTGATTCTTTTTATTTTTATTTTTATCTTTATTTTCAGGGATCCATTTTCCCTTATATACTTTTTTCCTCCCCTTTGGGGTGAGGCCCTAAGCTTCTGCGTTAAACATACTGAGGTCTGGTCGGGGGCCAGCTAAGCTGCTATGGGATCAAGCCAATATTGCGAAATAAATGCATGTGTACTGATATCTCTTGATAATCTCCTCTGAGCAATGTGGGCCCTCTGGTATGTCTTCAAAAAATGGAAATTCAATATATTCATAAAGTTCATATTGACCAGTTTGTGTGGTGTTTCTAACCTCATGTCTTGTTTTCTTTTTTAAGACTACACCGATTTGTTATGTTGCAAGTTATACCTCTGATGAAGGTGACCAGCACCGAAATGCATTAGGTCTTGTACATTACCAGGTTATGAAATTGTATGCAACACATCATAGTTTGCTCCAATGTCCATGTTTGGCAATTTTAAATACTTCATGTAATTTGTATACTCAATAAAATTTGTAATTTTTTACATACACAGATGTATTTGCTTTTGTGCCCATAATAGTCCCATCTAGAGGGTTTTGTTTGTTCTTTGATATGTAGGGATGATGGCACACTAACTTAGCTGGGTGAACGGATACATTTTGTTAAATTACTATTCAAAATGAACAATAAGGGAGCACTTGAAGAAAGATGGACTGCATGGTCGAGTCACAAGAAGAAAGCCATTACTACACAAATGCTACAAAGTATCCCGCTTACAATACGCCAAACAGCACGGAGACGTGCATCAAACCTTTTGGCACAAAGTCTTTTGGAGTGATGAGACCAAAATTGAGCTTTTTAGCCACAACCATAAATGCTACATTTACAGAGGAGACAACAAGGCCTGTGAAACATGAAGGTGGATTGCTGATGTCTTAGGGGGTGGGTGAGCTACAAAGGCACAAGAAATTTGGTCAAAATTGATGGCAAGATGAATGCAATATGTTATCATAAAATAGTGGAGGAACATTTGCATTCATCAGCCAGGAAGCTGCCCATGGGGCATACTTGGACATTCCAACATGACAATGATCCAAAACACGGACAATCCAAACAAGGCCAAGTCGACCTGTCATTGGCTACAGCAAAATAATGTGAAGGTTCTGGAGTGACCATCTTAGTCTCCTGACCTCAATATCATTGAGCCACTCTGGGGAGATTTCAAACATGCAGTTCATGCAAGACAGCCCAAGAATTTCCAAGAACTGGAGGCTTTTCGCCAATAGGAATGGGCAGCTTTATCATCTGAGAAGATAAAGAGCCTCATCCACAAATACCACAAAAGACTTCAAGCTGTCATTGATGTTAAAGGGGGCAATACACGGTATTAAGAACGGGGGTATGTAAACTTTTAATCAGGGTCATTTGGGTAGTTTCTGTCGTCATTATGATTTAAAAAGAGTAAATACAGTTGATTGATAATAAATGGCTTCAGCCAAACACTAACCATGAGTGAAAGAAAAGTTTTTGTGTTATCATTCATATTCTCTGAAAAATGGCAAAGAAATCATAAATTCTGCCAAGGTATGTAAACTTATGAGCACAACTGTGTGTGTGTGTGTATATATATATATATATATATATATATATATATATATATATATATACAGTATCTCACAAAAGTGAGTACACCCCTCACATTTTTGTCAATATTTTATTCTATCTTTTCATGTGATAACACTGAAGAAATGACACTTTGCTACAATGTAAAGTAGTGAGTGTGCAGCTTGTATAACATTGTAAATTTGCTGTCCCCTCAAAATAACTCAACACACGTCCATTACTGTCTAAACCACTGGCAACAAAAGTGAGTACATCCCTAAATGAAAATGTCTAAATTGGGCCCAAAGTGTCAATATTTTGTGTGGCCACCGTTCATTTCCAGCACTGCCTTAACCCTCTTGGGCATGGGGTTCCCCAGAGCTTCACAGGTTGCCACTGGAATCCTCTTCCACTCCTCCTGATGACATCATGGAGCTGGTGGATGTTAGAGACCTTGCGCTCCTCCACCTTCCGTTTGAGGATGTCCCACAGATGCTCAATAGGGTTTTGGTCTGGAGACATGCTTGTCCAGTCCATCACCTTTACCCTCAGCTTCTTTAGCAAGACAGTGGTCATCTTGGGGTCATTATCATGTTGGAATACTGCCCTGCGGCTCGGTCTCCAAAGGGAGGGGATCATGCTTTGCTTCAGTATGTCACAGTACATGTTGGCATTCATTTTTCCCTCAATGAACTGTAGCTCCCTAGTGCCGGCAGCACTCATACAGCCCCAGACCATGACACTCCCACCACCATGCTTGACTGTAGGCAAGACACACTTGTCTTTTTACTTCTCACCTGGTTGCCCCCACCCACGCTTGACAACATCTGAACCAAATAAGTTTATCTTGGTCTCATCAGACCACAGAACATGGTTCCAGTAATCCTTGTCCTTAGTCTGCTTGTTTTCAGCAAACTGTTTGCAGACTTTCTTGTGCATCATCTTTAGATGGGGCTTCCTTCTGGGATGACAGCCATGCAGACCATTTTGATGCAGCGTGCGGCGTATGGTCTGACCACTGACAGGCTGACCCCCCACCCGCCTATTTCCCAAAGACAATCTCTGGATATGACTCTGAGGATGCGCAGTCAACTTCTTTGGTCGATCATGGTGAGGCCTGTTCTGAGTGCAACCCATCCTGTTAACTCGATGTATGGTCTTGGCCACTTTGCTGCAGCTCAGTTTCAGGGTATTGGCAAGCTTCTTATAGCTTAGACCATCTTTATGTAGAGCAACAATTCTTTTTTTCAGATCCTCAGAGAGTTCTTTGCCATGAGGTGCCATGTTGAACTTTCAGTGACCAGTATGAGAGAGTGATAACACCAAATTTATCACACTTGCTCCTCATTCACACCTGAGACCTTGTAACACTAACAAGTCACATGACACCATGGAGGGAAAATGGCTACTTGGGCCCAATTTGGACATTTTCACTTAGGGGTGTACTCACTTTTGTTGCTAGCGGTTTGGACATTAATGGCTGTATGTTGAGTTATTTTGAGGGGACAGCAAATTTACACTGTTATACAACCTGTACACTTACTACTTTACATTGTAGCAAAGTTTCATTGCTTCACTGTTGTCACGTGTAAAGATAGAATAAAATATTTACAAAAATGTTAAGGGGTGTACTCACTTTTCTGAGATACTGTATATACAGTAATGTGGCTAAACCCACATTTAAATTAGGAATATCTAAAAGCATGAAAAAGGCACCTGTAAAATGTACATGTTTTTATACTTCCCTGATAACTTCTGCCACATTTAAAAAAACTAAACACAAGAGTGTTTGGATGTAGCCTCAACATGAACAAGGCTACTATTACGGGTAAAATAATAATAATAATAATATAACGTGTGCTGAATAAAATGCTCCCTAAAGTGCTATATCAAACAAGAGATGTGAAAATATTTGCAGATCTCTCAAGCAACTAAATAAATTCATTATTTTGGTGCTGTTGAAATACACTGCCTGAACAGGAGAATAAGTCAATGTAAAACTGTTATACACATCAAATCTGGCTTGAAAAACTCCCTGTCTGTCATAATTGATAATTAACACTTTTTCTAGTTTTTTTATTAAAAAGAAAATGCTAATAAAATTTTCACTTTCATACCTAAAGCTGCAGCACATTTTCCAGGTATTCTTCCTTCTGGTCTGTAGAGTGGGAGGATACTTCTTGCAGCACCCTCATACGTTCCTGGTGACATGGACAGTCTCAATGGTCTGTCAAATGCATCCATCAAATTATCCCTCATAGAATCTTCACATGGTCCCTTGAGCTTAAAGCAGGAACGCTAGATGTGGAAGACACATTTTTTTGGTTGTACGAAGAGCAGATTACAACTACAAAATGGCCAGAAGAGAGGCTGAAGTCATAGTTTTGTAAATCTTTACAGTAGGTTTACTGATTTAAAATGAAATATTCACATTTTTGTGACTGGTAATTCTTGGCTGTATTTATTTTATTGTATACATTTTTTATAATTGGCATTAGAACATTGGCAGTTGACATATGGTTATGTTGTTGTTAAAAAAAATCATAGATGATCATTAACTTGTTTGTATAGCTTACAGGCTAAACAGACAGAATTGTCAACCAAATATGACACTGTGCTGTGAGTCACATTAAACATTAGGTAGGTAATACTTATAAACATTGGTTAAAGGTATTAAAATAATTAAGATGTTATTTTTATTGATCAATATTTAAATCAAATCAAAATGTATTCAAAATCTGTGCCCTCAGTTACATAATCGACCCATTTTGTTAAAAAATGCTTTAACTACAGTAAATTCAACAAAAATCAAATTGATTCGGTGGGAATTAACAGAAGGTTGGCGGCATTAAACCTAAGATTGCACCACCAGGAGTGAAACTGGTTATCATTAATAAGACTCATAACAGAACTGTCAAGCAAAATTCTATTTCAGTCGTTTGAGATGCCCACCAGTGTCAGACAATCTGGCAGCTAGTAGAATTAATTTCAGCAGAAAGCATTCCTATTGTGCTTTGTATAAAATTGAATTTTCCTATTACTGCAACATTTTGGGGGTTTATTGATAGGGCTGTACTTTGTTTCTATAACTCACAATGCATGAAAACCCTAGCCAGGTGGTCCATTAAAATGAACCACACTTGCAGTTTTCAAAGAAACCAAGAAATGTTACTAATTGGTCACATAGATACTGCAATATAAACTACAATATAAAGTGCTTAGTGTTTGTGAAAAATATATAAATACAAGAAGTTTGTAAATTAATTCACAGAATCAAAACAGGCAATAAAGTGCAAATAGTACGCCAAAACTTATGAATAGCTTTCATGAAGTGAAAATGGTGAAATCAGTTTGAGATATAAGAAAAAACTCACCTTGTTTTAAGGTGCAAATGGTGTAAAACATGTACAAAAAATATCAAAGCATCACCCAAAAGCACCTTGTCCCCATGTTGGTGGGAACAAGAGCCTCATCCCTATAACTCTGGCTGGTGGTTGTGGGAGTCTGGGGGCAGGGATCTTATTGGAATCTGAAAGCTCCTTTTACAAATAGGCCCCCAAATCCCAGCCCCCTATGTGTCAAAGTGTCAAAAAGTAATAAAAACACAGAGACCATTTTTGACAATTCTTTTATTGAAACATAAAAATAAAAAAACAGTGTCCCCTGATGTAAATCCATCATCAACCATGATGCCCGCACACTGTCAGAACCAAAAAAAAAAGAGCTCCGCTCACAAGGATGGCTGGCCTCCTCTGGAATTTGACAGTTGTTATATAGGTAAAGACTGGGCCACCTGACGACGTCACCTGGTGGCATCACCCCCTTGTGACGTCATGGACTGGTACATGCTGGGTCGGTGATGCCACAAGGGGGTCGGTGCCTTCAGGTGACGTCGCCCTGTGGCCCCACCCTTCCCTATATAAGAACTGTCAAACGGCTTATAAGGCATTCAGCTGATAAGTCATCCATTGTTAAGTATGCGGCAGCCGGCTTCCAGGCCCGCTCCTTAGTAACCAGCTATTTGTCAAAATTACCACAATCCACCTGCATATGAATTATGTCAGCGTGTTCCGCACAGACAGATATGGAGTACTCTATTTCTCTTAGAGTGGCTGCCTCCACCAAAAAAACTTCACCTGGGTGTAGTTCTTCAATAACTATAGGTAAATTATTGGTGGAAATGGTGCTGCTCTTAATTAGCTACTACAATGTGATCTAATAGGTACTCATAAAGCAGTCAATTTTAGTGCCTCTCACAATACAAACACCAATGGGGTGTACCAGTGTACTCATTGCACTCTGCTAGTTGTGTGTTGAATGAATAAAGTGACAGAAAAAAATAATATTAAAAATATATATATAAATATAACTGCTACAATAGGGGAGATGGTAGTATATATACCCCTATTGCTAACTACTGATTGTGTATTATATGGCTAAAATGAAAAAATACCGATTGGAATAAAAGATGAAAAAAATGTGTTGTGTTAAAAAATTAGGGTTTTGGATAAAAATCTGACTAGGAATAATTTGTGAAACCTGTGAATCAATGTATCATATAAAAGTGATCCAAAAAAAATTCATCAAAAAAACAAAATATTATATACAACTTTGATATAAATGAATAAATATATCTTAGACCATTAGTTATAAAGTGCTTAGTGCCGTGCAATAAACCATGATTAGTGCAAAAGTCTATATGCAGATTCAATGCAAATGTAAGTCATGTCTCTCTATATTCTCTATTTCAAAATCTGCTGGAAATCTTCTATGTATACTATATGGTGACTTCAAATCCACTCTTGTTTATGGTGATCCACTCCATGTTCTGTGCTCCCCAATCCCCAGAACACACACCGGACCGCGGTCCCCACTAGGGGGGCGCTCGCGTAGATGTCAAAATAAACAATCCCAAATTGGAGCCGCGGTCTTCTCCGTAGTAGAGGCATGTAATGAGAATGAGCAGTATCTTGTGTAATACATTTTTAACCAAGGCTCTTTATTAATTGTCTAAAATAATGCACTCACATTTCTGTAGTAGGCATCAGGACAGCTCCAGTAGACGTTTAATGATGAAACGCGTAGGACGGTACCATACGTCTTACGTCACTTCCGGCAGACCGTTGGTTGTTGAACGCAGACAATACAGCGGACCGACCGTTCGTGTGGGAACGCAAAGAACACAGTGGACCTCCAGAGGATCTGTTGTATTTTGCCTGATGCCTACTACAGAAATGTGAGTGCATTAGAGCCTTGCTTAAAAATGTATTACACGAGATACTGCTCGTTCTCATTACATGCATTTACTACGGGGAAAACCACGGCTCCAATTTGGGATTGTTTATTTTGACATCTATGCGAGCACCCCCTAGTGGGGACCAAGATGCAGTGAGTGTTCTGGGGATTGGGGAGCACAGAGCACACAGTGGATCACCATACACAAGAGTGGATTTGAAGTCACCATATAGTATACCTAGAAGACTTCCAGCGGATTTTGAAATGGAGAATATAGAGAGACGTTGATTACATTTGCATTGAATCTGCATATAGACTATTGCACTAATCACGGTTTATTGCACGGCACTAAGCACTTTATAACTAATGGTCTATGATATATTTATTCATTTATATCAAAGTTGTATATAATATTTTGTTTTTTTGATTAATTTTTTTTGGATCACTTTTATATGATACATTGATTCACAGTAGAGTTGATCGAACCTCTGGAAGTCCGGGTTCTGCAGGTTCTGCAGGTTCTGCCGAACTTCGGGACAAAGTCCGAGTTCGGGTCCGGACTTGAGCCAAACTTTGACCCGGACCCCGAACCCCATTGAAATCAATGAGGACCCAAACTTTTAGGCACAAAAATGGCTGTAACAAAGTCCTGGCAAGTCCTAGCGGTCTGCAAAAGGAAAGAAAATGGGAGTAAGAGTTGGACAAGTGCCCTACAAAGAAATGGGGATAGGGAAATAACTTAAAATCATTTTTAAACTAAAATCACATAAAAAAATCAAAAATGGAGGTGGATGTGGAGTTGGAGGTTGAGGAGGCGGTGAAAGTGGTGGTGGAGGAGGAGGAGGTAGCCAACACTGTTTTTTTATTTTTGTGCAAGAAATCATCTCTAAGTTGTACAGGGAAAGTTTCCAGCTGTTGCTTTAAGGGAAAGATTATTTTTCTAAAATCATCTGCAAGCTCCATTCACTAAGTGTATTGTAGCCACATAGAGCCATATTAGTGTTCTAAAATCATGTCCAAGCTCCATTCACTAAGTGTATTGTAGCCGCATAGAGCCATATTAATGTTATAAAATCATGTCCAAGCTCCATTCACTAAGTTTATTGTAGACGCATAGAGCCTTATTAGTGTTATAAAATCATGTCCAAGGTCCATTCACTATCACTAAGTGCATTGTAGCCGCATAGAGCCATATTAGTGTTATAAAATCATTGATTTTATAACACTAATATGGCTCTATGCGGCTAGAATACACTTAGTGAATGGAGCTTGGACATGATTTTATAACACTAATATGGCTCTATGAGGTTACAATACACTTAGTAAATGGAGCTTGGACATTATTTTATAACACTAATATGGCTCTATGCGGCTAGAATACACTTAGTGAATGGAGCTTGCAGATGATTTTAGAACAATAATCTTTCCCTTAAAGCAATAGCTGGAACCTTTCCCTGTACAAGTTGGAGATGATTTTAGAAGAATAATCTTTCCCTTAAAGCAACAGACTCTACCTAGTCCAGTCAGATCGTTCTGTGCAGCAGGATGAGGTGTGCAATCTGTCCCTCAAAGCAACAGTACTAGTATCTCTTCCTAGTCCACAATCAGATTGTTCAGTAATGCAGCATGAGATGTTCTGCAATCTGTCCCTCACAGAGCCAGCAGCATCCTCTCCTTAAACTATCCTGAGAGCATATGACATGCAGCACAGTGACTCCAGCCCCATATAGAGGCTGGGTCACATGGTGCACTGGCCAATCACAGCCATGCCATTAGTAGACATGGCTGTGATTGTTTCTCAGGGAAAACCAGTGAAACACTTGTTGATTGGCTGCCCTTGGCAGCTATTCAACACGTGTAATAAAATACCAGAACCCCGGATCCGAACCTGGACTTTTTTTGAAAAGTCCGGGTTCGGGTCCAGGTCCCAGACACCCCAAAGTTCGGTACGGACCCAAACTTTACAGTCCGGGTTTGCTCAAATCTAATTCACAGGTTTCACAATTTATTCCTAGTCAGATTTTTATCCAAAATACACATTTTTTAACACAACACATTTTTTTCATCTTTTATTCCCATTGGTATTTTTCCATTTTATGCATATAATACACAATCAGTAGTTAGCAATAGGGGTATATCACAAACCCCCTGAGTGTTTTCCACTGATAAGAAATATATATGTCAGTTTATTTCCGAGGACCTATTAGATCACCTTTGTAGCAGCTATATTTATATATACTTCTATTTTTATTTTTATTCCGTCACTTTATTCATTCAATAAAGAACTAGCAGTTTATTTCTGAGTACCTATTAGATCACCTTTGTAGCAGTTATATTTATATATATTTTTAATATTATTTTTTTCTGTCACTTTATTCATTCAACACACAACTAGCAGAGTGCAATAAGGAGTACACTGGTACACCCCATTGGTGTTTGTATTGTGAGAGGCACTAAAATTGACTCCTTTATGAGTACCTATTGGATCAACTTGTCATAGCTAATTCAGAGCAGCACCATTTCCACCAATAATTTACCTATAATCCACCTGCATATGCCCCTGTCACCTGAAAAATAGTCAACAACACCTGAGCACCCTTTGACTTCATAAGTATGACCTTCCACCTATGGGTGGTACATTTTCTGCTTTCCCATTTGAACTTCTTCTGCAGAGGTAACATACTGCTTTTATTACTCTCCCCCTGGACAATTGTGTGCTGTGCACAACGTTATTTGTTGTGATTTTTCTTGTTATCTTTTTTTTTCTTGTTTTACTTGCTCTTCTATTTCTTTTTTTTTTTTTTTTCAGAGTTTTTGCGTTTTACATTGCATCATGAAAGATAATATACATAGGAATATAAACATGACAAAGCTTATTTCTGTGAAATGATGTCAGTCATAAGGTATGCATTACAAATGACAAATTCCTCACAGAATCTAACTCAGGATTTAACACAATTGGGTTATGAAGCAACTGTTGCAAGATTCTATTGTCTGTTCCAGGGCTATAAAGATTTGTCCCATGTGGTTCTTCTATGTTTGCACCCTCCGCATTTCCACCCCAGAAGGGTGCTGTGGTCATGCGTAGGGGCGTCTGGTAATCCTTGTCGTTGTTGGTCTTTGCTTTTAGGGTGTCTCAACCTGGGGGAAGTCTTCCCTGTCTGTTTAGAAGTCGCATGAGTATATCCTCTGCTACAGCCCATCTGAAAATGTCCGTTCTTGGGTTATGTAATGTACATTAAATTTTGATCTGGGTGGGTTGCTAAGGAGATGAGGTGGGGGAAATTTGTTGGGGTCAGAAGGGAATAGGGGGGGGAAGGGGGGAGGACTCCGGGCATCGCGTGCGGACCATATCGTTAATGGTAAACTAGTGAAATTAACGGCGTTTTAGGATAGTATAGGGTGTAGGGTCTTTTACTTTTAGAATTTAGAAGGGTATCAAATTCTATGGTATTCGTAAAATGCAACCAACATGCCCAAATTTTACAGAACTTTTCTGGTGTTTCTTTTGCTTGGTAAACTAAATCTTCTAGTTCTGCAATACGGTTGACCCTGATTAGCCATTCCCGTACTGTCTGGGGCTTTATCTAGCCATCGTTTGGGTATACACATTTTGGCCATGTTGATGAGATGCATGGTAAGTAGTGTTGAGCGAACCCGGACTGTAATGTTCGGGTCCGTACCGAACTTTAGGGTGTCCGTGGCACGGACCCGGACCCGGACATTTCAAAAATCGTTCGGGTTCGGTCCGGGGTTCTGCTATTTTACTCCACGTGTTGAGAAGCTGCAGGGCAGCCAATCAACAAGCGTTTCACTGGTTTGCCCTTAGAAGCCATCACAGCCATGCCTACTAATGGCATGGCTGTGATTGGCCAGTGCATCATGTGACCCAGCCTCTTTATAAGCTGGAGTCACAGTGCTGCAGTCACATGCTCCTTGGGTTAGTGTAGGGAAAGGTAGCTGACGGCGTGAGGGACAGATTTGAGCCATTTTAAGACCTGATCCTGCATCCTGAGATAGATTACTTTACTACTGCTGTCTGTGCTGTTGCTCTGAGGACAGATAGCAGAAATTAGAGATTTCACATACCGCTGC
>BLSH010480446.1:221771-242971 GCA_018402905.1 Glandirana rugosa
CGGTTAGTTATTCGCAAAGTGACCAAACGGGAATCTTCGGTAGTGTCGGTACGGATGATTACCGTACCGACCCAGCCATGCCATTAGTAGGCATGGCTGTGATGGCTTCTAAGGGCAAACCAGTGAAACGCTTATTGATTGGCTGCCCTGCAGCTTCTCAACAAGTGGAGTATAATACCAGAACCCCGGACCCAAACCCGAACGTTTTTTGAAATGTCCATGTTCGGGTCCGGGCCCCGGACACCCGAAAGTTCGGTACAGACCCGAACGTTACAGTCCGGGTTCGCTCAACACTAATCAAGAGGAAACAAGAGATCCATATGGGGGAGAGAGACAGAAACTGTGTCGCCGTGTGGTAAGCTGTTGTCGGTTAAGTAGACAGTATCACAAGGGTCGCATCTCCTACTGCCCTGAGGTGCACGGAGATAGAGGTGTAGCCGGGCTAAGTCCTTATAGGCGTTCAGGGGTCCTGTTTTTTAATTTACAGATGAGAATTACTATGGGGGAAGGCTCCCTTTGTTGTGTGCTGGGGTGAGACAGTCACGTAAAGGAAAGGCATGTTTTTTAGCTTATAAATAATTATCTGTGTGAGCGAAGATGTTCACCCCGGGGTATAGGTACCGGGAGAGGCTAGTTAATGATCTCTGCGGGCCCTCCTTGGTCGAGGAGATTGCCTAGGGCTTGCGTTCCCCTGCTGGGGCTGATGATGGGAATAGGTACCATTTCCAGATGGGGAGCGGTGCCTTCAGTGGCGGGTTTCCTGGGCTTCCATAGGCTCTTCCCTGCGAAACCCACATCTGGCGAGAGGCCGATGAGGTTCAGCGTACCAGTCTGGGATGTCTACCCTTGGTATGCCCAGGGTATCGCAGAAGGAGTGTAGGTCTTCTGGTACTCGGAGCAGCACCGTACGACCATTGGAAGAGGCAGATAAGCAGAATGGGAACTTCCAGCGGTAGTGGATATTTCTCGAACGCAGGCTCTCTAGCAGCGGCTTCAGAACCCTTCGTTGCTGCAGGGTGATGGCGGACAAGTCTTGGAAGATTTGTACATCTGTCCCTTCGTGCGTAATCTGTATTCGGTTACGGGCTTTGCGAAGGATCTCCTCTTTCAATTGAAAGCTTACTATGTGACAGATCACATCCCTAGGCGGTTGCAAATTCCGACCCCCTTGGCCTAAGTGCCCAATGGATTCTGTCCATCTCAATGGTTGTATGTGCCAGTCTGTCTAATAGATTATTGAAGAGGCCCTGTTACTGCGGTCTGCAGCGACTCAGGCTCCACGGCTTCAGATAGGCCCCGCACCCTCAAATTATGTTGTCTTCCTCTGTTATCTAGATCCTCCAGATGGCATCGGAGGTCTCTCATCTGGAGGGTCTGTCTGTCTACTTCAAATGTGACCTTTTTGAGCATGGTGTCTTGCTGTGCAGTTTGTTGTTCAACCATCTGAACTCTTCCAGTGAGTGTGTGAATGTCTATGAGCAGTTCCGCTATGGCGGTGGACAACATGTCTTTAATGTCCGCCGCAATGGCCCTCAAGTCGTGTATATTCAGTTGGGGGAGTGGCGGATGTGGTTGCCCACTGCCCTGCTCACCTGATCCGGCCGAGGTTGGTGCCGAGTTCTGGGAGAGAGAGGGCGAAGATGCAGCCTGGGTTTGGTTGTGGTGTAACGGCGCCATATCGCCTCTCTGTGTCTGGGACAACTCCAGGATGGTCTGGCTTAATCCGCTCGTCTGGTCTCGAGGCGAGCGGGACCTGGATGCGGATGATGCTCTGGAAGCTGTTCCCATGCTGGAGGGACAGAGATGTGTGGTGTTTTCCTCCGCAAAGCTGTTGCAAGGACCCACGGTGGCAGGAGCTCCAGAGTTAAGCGGCCATCTTTCAGCGCATCCAAACCACGCCCCTGCTCTTCTTTTTCTATGCCAGTACTAGGTATTTCTTTATTGAAATATTACATACAATATCTCACAAAAGTGAGTACACCACTCACATTTTTGTAAATATTTTATTCTATCTTTTCATATGACAACACTGAAAAAATGACACTTTGCTACAATGTAAAGTAGTCAGTATACAGCTTGTATAACAGTGTAAATTTGCTGCCCCCTCAAAACAATGCAGCACACAGCCATTAATGTCTAAACCTCTGGCAACAAAAGTGAGTACACCCCTAAGTGGAAATGTCCAAATTGGGCCCAATTAGCCACTTTCCATCCCCGGTGTCATGTGACTTGTTAATGTTACAAGGTCTCAGGTGTGAATGGGGATCTGGTGTGTTAAATTCGGTGTCATCACTCTCACGCTTTCATACTGGTCACTGGAAGTTCAACATGGCATCTCATGGCAAAGAATTCTCTGAGAATATGAAAAAAAGAATTGTTGCTCTACATAAAGATGGCTTAGGCTATAAGAAGATTGCCAAGACCCTGAAACTGAGCTGCAGTATGGTGGCCAAGACCATACAGCGGTTTGACAGGACAAGTTCCACTCAAAACAGGCCTTACTATGGTCGACCAAAGAAGTTCAGTGCACGTGGTCAGCGTCATATCCAGAGGTTGTCTTTGGGAAATGGATGTATGAGTGCTGCCAGCATTGCTGCAGAGGTTGAAGGGGTGGGGGCTCAGCCTGTCCGTGCTCAGACCATACACTCCACACAGCAGTAAATTGGTCTGCATGGCTGTTGTCCCAGAAGGAAGCCTATTTTAAAGATGATTCACAAGAAAGTCCACAAACAGTTTGCTGAAGACAAGCAGACTAAGGACATGGATTACTGGAACCATGTTCTGTGGTCTGATGAGACCAAGTTGAACTTATTTGGTTCAGATGGTGTCAAGTGTGTGTGGCGGCACCCAGGTGAGGAGTACAAAGACAAGTATGTCTTGCCTACAGTCAAGCATGGTGGTGGAAGTATCATGGTCTGGGGCTGCATGAGTGCTGCTGGCACTGGGGAGCTACATTTCATTGAGGGAACCATGAATGCCAACCTGTACTTTGACATACTGAAGCAGAGCATGATCCTCTCCCTTTGGAGATTGGGCTGCAGGGCAGGATTCCAACATGATAACGACCCCAAACACACCTCCAAGATGATCACTGCCTGGCTAAAGAAGCTGATGGTAAAGGTGATGGACTGACCAAGCATGTCTCCAGACCTAAACCCTACTGAGCATCTGTGGGACATCCTCAAATGGAAGGTGTAGGAGTGCAAGGTCTCTAACATCCACCAGCTCTATGATGTCCTAATGGAGGAGTGGAAGAGGACTCAAGTGGCAACCTGTGATGCTCTGGTGAACTCCATGCCCAAGAGGGTTAAGGCAGTGCTAGAAAATAATGGTGGCCACACAAAATATTGACACTTTGAGCCCAATTTGGACATTTTCACTTAGGGGTGTACTCACTTTTGTTGCCAGCAGTTTAGGCATTAATGGCTGTTTGAGGGGACAGAAAATGTACATTGTTATACTAGATGTACACTCACTACTTTACATTGTAGCAAAGTATCACTTCTTCAGTGTTGTCACATAAAAAGATATAATAAAATATTTACAAAAATGTGAGGGGTGTACTCACTTTTGTAAGATACTGTATATGGGCTTCAGTTGGTAACCCTAAATGTTTTTGTTCCATTTAGCTGGGTATTACTCCAACTCAGTGACCATGCCACTCATGACCACTCAAATTGTACTTAGATTAACCTCCCTAATGCCAAGGGGCTTAATAGCCCATGCAAGATGGCCATGCTATGGAAATACACTTTTTCACAAAAGTGTTATATACTTTGTGTGTTAGAAACTAATTTTCATAAACTTAAACCCCCAAATGACAACACACCAAATTCTCCCAATATTTTTTTGCTATCACCAAAGGGTGATTATTGCACTAAAATAATTGATTCTATTTCAGCTGCATCGCCTTGAAGAGTATGTAAAAGGCTGATTTATTATTCTTTCAGCTTTCTTTAATAATCACAACTTTACCATAATTAATGTTTATTTGCCTCATGCACAACAAAAGACATTTTATAAGACCCTTCTACATAAACTCCAACCATATAGAGACAATACCATAATAATCTGTGGTGACTTTAACAAAGTCATTGAAGTCTCTATGGACTTCTCTAACATAGCAAGGAAATGCTCCACCACACTAGCTTTGCTTCTTATGTCAGAAGATACCTATAATGTATGGTGCTGTCTTCATTGCCTGAGAAGGACTACACCTTCCACATTCCAATACCCCAAATGTTTATTTAAGGATTGATTATTCCTTACAGATAAAGACACCATACAGGATATTAAAACTAAAGCTCAAACTGGGCTAATCACATGGCTGGACCTATGCACTGGTTTCCATTGAAGACTCAGACAAAGAAAACTACACCGCTCTAGGTTGATAATGGTCCTATACACTACCGATTAAGCTCCTTCCAACTCGTGTGCGGCTCTGCATGTAGCAAATGAAGTGAAACGAGAAGCTGGACATCCGCACTTCACACGTCACCTTTATTGAGTACCAATTAAAATCCATAACATCATGTTACACCAGGAACTGGCATGCAGGCAATGAATTGGCTGACATGTTTCGCACCATGAGTAAGCACTCAATCATGGTGAGAAACATGTCGGCCAATTCATTGCCTGCTTGCCAGTTCCTGGTGTAACATGATGTTATGGATTTTAATTGGAACTCAATAAAGGTGATGTGTGGAGTGTGGATGTCCAGCTTCTCTTTTCACTACATTTGGTTTCCATTGAACTTTTTACTCAAGGTGGAGACTCAATACCTTAATAGTAAGTACAAAAATTGTGTGGGAAATGGTGCTGCCTGGTTGGAGTCTCTAGTACTCTTAGTGGAGAAATATAAAGTGCTAATGTGCAAGAAAGTGTCCCCAAATGCAATTAAGTATGTGATTCCGTGATAATTAATCAATGAATAAGAAATGATACCAATAAATATATATAACAATCCAATAATAAAAATGGTTAAATATATATGCAAATGTGCTTAAACTTTTAAGAATATAAGAAGTGATACCAATAAATATATATAACAAACCAATAATAAAAAATGGTTAAATGTATATGCTTAAATATAAGTGCAAATGTGCTTAAACTTAAATGAAAGTTTCAAACCAATATGCCAAAAGTCCAACAGTAAAGGATCTCCTTAGAATAATTAATGTAAGTGCACAGCTGCTAGCAAGTGACGTGCCTTAAATACATGAAATTAAAAACATAATAGTATGAGTGCAGCCGTGTCTAAATATAGTCCTCAGTCCTCAAGCAAATTGTGCCATGGAGTATAACATCAAGCAAATTGTGCCATGGAGCATAACATCCAGCGGTAGTAGTGACTATACCGGGTGGTGTGAGGGAAGTGAGGAGATGGAGCGACAAGTCCACATGCAAATGTGCTCCCCTCCTACAAACTCCCCACTCACCGGTTCACACGGATCTCCAGAGGGTCCTGTGTTGGTGCCGTATTCAACCACCACTGTCCGCCCCGCAGGTTCCTCCGCAAGTCCTCACGGGGTTACCCACACAAGTGGAGGATAGGAGGCGATTAGAGGTTAGCAATATAAATTCAGCTGTAATAATACAAAGACACTTACATGTGGATACGAGAAGTCAGACGCGGGTACTCTGAGCGAAGAGCCGGAACTTTCTTGCGTTCCAACCAAGAGCGGAAGTACGTAATGACGCTAGCCAAGGCTCCATCTGATGCGTTTCGTCACTGGGATGTCCCAGTGATGAAACGCATCAGATAGAGCCTTGGCTAGCATCATTACGCACTTCCGGTCTTGGCTGGAACGCAAGGAAGTTCCGGTTCTTCGCTCAGAGTACCCGCGTCTGACTTCTCGTATCCACATGTAAGTGTCTTTGCGCACGTCACTTGCTAGCAGCTGTGCACTTACATGAATTGTTCTAAGGAGATCCTTTACTGTTGGACTTTTGGCATATTATATAAGATTAACTTCTCTAAATCACATATGTTAGTGATTGGCTTTGATCACCCCAACAAATCTAAAATTTCTTGTGCGGTCCCCTTCTCGCGAGCACCTATATCTTCAATTAGATATCTCTGTATCCAACTAATTCCATATAGTAACAAACTTCTTCCTTTAACTACTTCCCACCCTGCCTATAGACAAATGACGGCTGGGCGGTAGTTCAGTTATCCTGACCAGATGTCTATTGACATCTTTCAGCATAACCCGCAATCGCGCGCCCACGGGGACACGCATCGCGGTGATTGGTGGTGCGGTGTGTCAGTCTAACCCACCACATTACCGATCTTGGAAGCCCTTTTATCACATGATCAGTCATGAGTCTAGAGTTGAGCGGACACCTGGATGTTCGGGTTCGTCGGGTTTGGCCGAACTTCACGAAAAAGTTTGGGTTTGGCACGGAACTTGACCTGAACTTGACCCCTAGCCCCATTGAAGTCAATGGTGACAAAAATGGCTGTAAAAAAGTCCTGGAAAGGGCTAGAGGGCTGCAAAAGGAAGCAAAATGGGGGTACGAGTAGGACAAGTGCCCTGCAAACAAACATGGACAGGGAAATAACTTAAAATCACATAGAAAAAAATGGAGGAGGAGGTGGAATACGGAGTAGGAGGTTGAGTAGGCCGTGACCGTGGAAGTGTAGGTGGAAGTGGCAGTGGAGGAGGAGGTAGCCAACACTGTTTTTTGTTTGTTTGGTTTTATTTTCTAATTGGGGTAGCCCCCAGAATATTGAGACATATTTAAAAAAAACAAGTATACCAATGGCTGTGTGAGGCCGGTCTAAATGTCTATTCTGCACAAGGTACAGACAAGTCTTGTGGGATCCATGCCAGTTCATTTTAATAAAAGTTAGCTTGTCCACGTTGGCTGTGCACAGGTGGCTGCGCTTGTCTGTGATAACACCCCCTGCCGTGCTAAACACACATTCAGACAATACACTGGACGCAGGGCAGGCCAGCACCTGCAAGGCATAAAGGGCAAGCTCAGGCCATGTGCCCAATTTGGAGACCCAGAAGTTGAATGGGGCAGACCCATCAGTCAGTACGTGTAGGCATGTGCACACTACTGTTCCAACATGTTGCTGAAATGCTGCCTCCTGCTAAGACGTTGCCTATCAGCTGATGGTGCTGTTTGTTGTGGCGTGCTGCTGACAAAGCTTTTCCACATTTCAGCTTTGCTAACCCTGCCTTCTGAGGTGCTGGCGGTGCCACAGCTGCGTTGGTGACCTCTTCCTTCTCCTCCGCCTTCGACTTGTGCTTCCACTGAGCCCCCTGTGTCATTTGGGAATGCCCTCAGCAGCGCGTCTACCAGCGTGCACTTGTAATCGCGCATCTCACGCTCCAGTGAGGGAATTAAGGATGGCACGTTGTCCTTGTAACATGGATCCAGCAGGGTGGCCACCCAGTAATCAGCACAAGTTACAATGTGGGCAACTCGGCTGTCATTGCGCAGACACTGCAGCATGTAGTCGCTCATGTGTGCCAGGCTGCCCAGAGGCAAAGACAAGCTGTCCTCTGTGGGAGGTGTATCATCTGTGTCCTCCGTATCCCCCCAGCCACGCTCCAGTGATGCCAAGGAGCTGCATTGGGTGCCACCCTGCTGTGAACACGGTTCCTCCTCATCATCAACCTCATCCTCCAGAACTGTGCCCTGGCTTGAAAATGTTTTACCTAGCCTATGCTGGTGCAGGAACCCACCCTCCGAGCCACTTGTGAATGACTGGCCTGATAACCGTGGAAATGACCCCTCTTCCTCCTCCTCTTCCTCCTGTGCCACATCTCTTCCATCATCGCCCAAAGTGTTTTTTCAAGGAGACATAGAAGTGGGATAGTAACGCTGAGAACAGCGTCATCAGCACTGGCGATGTTGGTGGAGTACTCGAAACACCACAATATGGTACACAAGTCTTGCATGGAGGCCCACTCGTTGGTGGTGTAGTGGTGCTGTTCCGCAGAGCGACTGACCCCTGTGTGCTGCAGCTGTAACTCCACTATTGCCTGCTGCTGCTCGCACAGTCTCTCCAGCATGTGCACGGTGGAGTTCCACCTTGTGGGCACATCGCATAGGAGGCGGTGAGCAGGAAGGCCGAAGTTCCACTGCAGCGCAGGCAGGCGAGCAGCAGCAGGGTGAGAACGCTGAAATCGCACACAGAAGGCTTGCACTTTCTGCAGCAGCTCTGACATATCCGGGTAGTTTTTTAGAAATTTCTGCACCACTAAATTCAGCACATGCGCCAGGCAAGGGATGTGCATCAAACCGGCTAGGTACAGAGCTGCTACGAGATTTCGCCCAATATCGCACACCCCCAGGCCGGGCTTGAGGCTCAGTGGCAACAACCACTCATCGGTCTGTTGTTCAATGCCCGTCCACAGCTGCTGCGCAGTGTGGGATTTATCCCCCAAACATATCAGTTTTAAAACAGCCTGCTGTCGTTTCCCCCTGGATGTGCTGAAGTTGGTGGTGAAGGTGTTACACTGAGCGGATGAGGAGGTGGTAGAGGAGGAAGAAGTGCAGTAGGAGGAGGAGGCAACAGGAGGCAAAGAGAAATGCCCTGAAATCCTCGGTGGCAGAAGGACATGCGCCTAATGGCTAGCTGCCTCAGGCCCACCCACCACTACATTTGCCCAGTGTGCAGTTAGCGAGATATAGCATCCCTGCCGGTGCTTACAGGTCCACGTATCAGTGGTTACGTGGACCTTGCCACAGATGGCGTTGCGCAGTGCACACTTGATCTCGTATCCGACTTGTTTGTACAGGGAAGGGATGGCTCACCTGGAAAAGTAGTGGCAGCTGGGAACCACGTACTGTGGGACACCCACCGCCATCAGGTTTTTGAAACTGTCCGTGTCCACCAGACGGAATGACAGCATTTCAAAGGCCAGGAATTTTGAAATGGTGGCATTCAGGGCCAGGGATCGCAGGTGGGTAGGGGGTACTTCCTCTTTCTCTCCAGTGTTTGGGAGATGGACAGCTGTAAGCTTCCATGGAACCGTGTGGAAATGCTTGGGGACGGTGGCGGACATGGTGGCGTTGCTGTCACATGGTCTGTTTGCTGGTTGGCAGGTGACACTGGCACTGTAGAGGTGGAGGAAGGGGCCGAGGTAGCAGCAGAAGAGGAAGCAGGAGGAGGCCGAGACCTTTCTTGGATTTTGAGGTACTTATTCCACTGCAGCTCGTGCTTTGAATTTAGATGCCTGGTCATGCAGGTTGTGCTTAGGTTTAGAAGATTTATGCCTCGCTTCAGGCTCTCATTGCACAGCGTGCAAACCACTCGTGTCTTGTAGTCAGCACATTGTCTGAAGAACTGCCACGCCGGGGAACGCCTTTGAGCTGCCTTTGGTGTGCTAGATCCCTGGGTGCGGTGGGTAGTAACAGGCATACTGTCTAGGGGACGCTCGCTCCGCTTTTGCAACCTGCTTCCTCTTTTGCTGTGCTGGTGCCTCTGTGTGACCACCACCTCTTCCTCCAAACTGCACACGTCACTCGCATGACCTTCATTCCATGTGGGGTCTAGGACCTCATCATTCTCCTCAACATCATCTTCCACCTACCCTTCACCACTGCCCTCTTTGTCAGTCGGCACACTGTGGAAAGCCACAGCAGTTTGCACCTGTGTTTCGTCATCATCAGAGACTTGCTGCGGTGGTGTTTCCATGTCCTCATCCTGCAACAGAAGTGGTTGGGCATCGGTGCACTCAATGTCCTCCACTTCTGGGGCAGGGCTATGTGGATGGCCCACGGAAAGCACACCAGGAGAGTCATCAAAAACCATAAGAGACTGCTGCATGACTTGGGGCTCAGACTGCTTGTCTGATTTACAAGGGGCTGAGGTGAAAA
Organism: Glandirana rugosa; assembly: GCA_018402905.1. NCBI lineage: Eukaryota > Metazoa > Chordata > Amphibia > Anura > Ranidae > Glandirana > Glandirana rugosa. Next base: position 231,612 of record BLSH010480446.1, read on the forward strand.
ATAGATGGCCATGGGGTTCAGGTGCCAACTCTGAGCTTTCATCAAGGGTCCAGGTGGGAGACAATGTGAAGGAACTGGGGGCATTGTCAGGCACCCAATCTACTAGAGCCTGTACTTGTTCTGGCTTCACCATTAGTTGAGCGGCATTCGGGCCTACCATATAACGTTGAAGGTTCTGTCGGCTACTCGCACCTGAGGAAGGTGTTTCACTTGTGCGTGTAGCTGGCACAAATTGACCACGTCCTCTCCTTGCAAAAGGAACTTCACCAACACCACCAACACCAGCAGAAGCACGACCACTTCCCTTATTTGATGCTCTCCTCATTCTGGACGCAAATGTACTATGTAGCACTATTTATTAATACAAAAAAAAGAAGAATATATTCTTCTTTTTTTTTTTAAAACAGCAACGTAGACGCACTTTTTCTTTTTGTGCAAGAAATGCACCACTCACACCAGCAACAAGAGCCTCTCCCTACACCAGAGATGATTTTAGAACAATAATCTGACCCTCACAGAAGCAGCAGGAACCTCTCCCTATAGCACTATGAGATGCTTTCAGAACAATAATCTGTCCCTCACAGGAGCAGCAGGAACCTCTCCCTATAGCACTATGAAATGATTTTAGAACAATAATCTGTACTTCACACCAGCAGCAGGAACCTCTCCCTATAGCACTATGAGATTATTTTAGAACAATAATCTGTCCCTCGGAGGAGCAGCAGGAACCTCTCCCTATAGCAGTATGATATGATTTTAGAACAATAATCTGTCCCTCACACCAGCAGCAGGAACCTCTCCCTATAGCAATATGAAATGATTTTAGAACAATAATCTGTCCCTCACAGGAGCAGCAGGAACCTCTCCCTATAGCAGTATGATATGATTTTAGAACAATAAACTGTCCCTCACAGGAGCAGCAGGAACCTCTCCCTTTAGCAGTATGGTACCATTTTAGAACAATAATCTGTCCCTCACAGGAGCAGCAAGAACCTCTACCTATAGCACTATGAGATGATTTTAGAACAATAATCTGCCCCTCACAGGAGCAGCGGGACACTTTCTCTATAGCAATATGATATGATTTAGAACAATAATCTGTCCCTCACAGGAGCAGAAGGAACCTCTCCCTATAGCACTATGAGATGATTTTAGACCAATAATCTGTCCCTCACAGGAGCAGCAGGAATCTCTCCCAATAGCACTATGAGCTGATTTTTGAACAATAATCTGTCCTTCACAGGAGCAGCAGGGACCTCTCCCTATAGCACTATGAGATGATTTTAGAATAATAATCTGTACCTCCCAGGAGCAGCAGGAAACTCTCCCTATAGCGCTATGAGATGATTTTAGAACAATAATCTGTCCCTCACAGGAGCAGCAGGAACCTCTCCCTATAGCAGTATGATATGGTTTTATCACAATAATCTATCCCTCACAGGAGCAGCAGGAACCTCTACCTATAGCAGTATGATACCATTTTAGAACAATAATCTGTCCCTCACAGGAGCAGCAGGAATCTCCCCCTATAGCACTATAAGCTGATTTTTGAACAATAACCTGTCCCCCACAGGAGCAGCAGGAACCTCTTCCTATAGAAGTATATGATTTTAGAACAATAATCTGTCCCTCACAGGAGCAGAAGGAACCTCTCACTATAGCACTATGAGATGATTTTAGAACAATAATCTGTCCCTCACAGGAGCAGCAGGAACCTCTCTCTATTGCACTATGAAATGATTTTAGAGCAATAATCAGTCCTTCACAGGAGCAGCAGGAACCACTCCCTATAGCAGTAAAATATGATTTTAGAATAATAATCTGTCCCTCACAGGAGCAGTAGGAACCTCTCCCTATAGCAGTATGATATGATTTTAGACTAATAATCTGTCCCTCACAGGTGCAGCAAGAACTTCTCCCTATACCACTGTGAGATGATTTTAGAACAATAATCTGTCCCTCTTACATCAGCAGCAGGAACCTCTCCCTATAGCACTATGAGATGATTTTAGAACAATAATCTGTCCCTCACACCAGCAGCAGGTACCTCTCCCTATAGCGCTATGAGATGATTTGAGAACAATAATCAGTCCCTCACAGGAGCAGAAGGAACCTCTCCCTATAGCAGTATGATATAATTTTAGAACAATAATCTGTCCCTCACAGGGGCAGCAGGAATCTCTCTCTATAGCAGTATGATATTATTTTAGACCACTAATCTGTCCCTCACCGGAGAAGCAGGAACCTCTCCCTATAGCACTATGATATGATTTTAGAACAATAATCTGTCCCTCACAGCAGCAAAAGAAACCTCTCCCTGTAGCACTATGAGATGATTTTAGAACAATAATCTGCTCCTCAAAGAGCAGCAGGAACCTCTCCCTATAGCACTATGAGATGATTTTAGAACATTAATCTGTCCCTCACAGGAGCAGCAGGAACCTCTTCCTATAGCAGTATGATAATATTTTAGAACAATAATCTGTCCCTCACACCTGCAGTTGGAACCTCTCCCTATAGCACTATGAAATGATTTCAGAACAATAATATGTCCCTCACACCAGCAGCAGCAACCTCTCCCTATAGCACTATGAGATGATTTTAGAACAATTGATCTGTCCCTCACACCAGCAGCAGGGACCTCTCCCTATAGCATGAGATGATTTTAGAACAATAATCTGTCCTTAAAAGGAGCAGCAGGAACCTCTCTCTATAGCACTATGAGATGATTTTAGAATAATAATCTTTCCCTCACAGGAGCAGCAGGAACCTCTCCCTATAGCACTATGAGATGATTTTATTACAATAATCTATCCCTCACAGGAGCAGCAGGAATCTCTCCCTATAGCACTATAAGATGATTTTTGAACAATAATCTGTCACCCACAGGAGCAGCAGGAACCTCTTCCTATAGCAGTATATGATTTTAGAACAATAATCTGTCCCTCACACCAGCAGCAGGAATGTCTCCCTATAGCACTATGAGATGATATTAGAACAATAATCTGTCCCTCACAGGAGCAGCAGGAACCTCTCCCTATAGCACTATGAGATAATTTTAGAACAATAATCTGTCCCCCACAGGTGCAGCAAGAATTTCTCCCTATACCACTGTGAGATGATTTTAGAACAATAATCTGTCCCTCAAAGGAGCATCAGGAACCTCTCCCTATAGAACTATGAGATGATTTTAGAACAATAATCTGTCCCTCACAGAAGCAGCAGGAGCCTCTCCCTATAGCACTATGAGATGATTTTAGAACAATAATCTGTCCCTCACATCAGAAGCAGGAACCTCTCCCTATAGCACTATGAGATGATTTTAGAACAATAATCTGTCCCCCACAGGAGCAGAAGGAACCTCTCCCTATAGCACTATGAGATGATTTTAGAACAATAATCTGTCCCTCTCACATCAGCAGCAGGAACCTCTCCCTATAGCACTATGAGATGATTTAAGAACAATAATCTGTCCCTCACAGGAGCAGCAGGAACCTCTCCATATAGCACTATGAGATAATTTTAGAACAATAACCTGTCTCACACACCAGCAGCAGGTACCTCTCCCTATAGCGCTATGAGATGATTTGAGAACAATAGTCTGTCCCTCACAGGAGCAGAAGGAACCTCTCCCTATAGCAGTATGATATGATTTTAGAACAATAATCTGTCCCTCACAGGAGCAGCAGGAATCTCTCTCTATAGCAGTATGATATGATTTTAGACCAATAATCTGTCCCTCACAGGAGAAGCAGGAACCTCTCCCTATAGCACTATGAGATGATTTTAGAACAATAATCTGTCCCTCACAGGAGCAGCAGGAACCTCTCCCTATAGCAGTATGATAATATTTTAGAACAATAATCTGTCCCTCACATCTGCAGCAGGAACCTTTCCCTATAGCACTATGAGATGATTGCAGAACAATAATATGTCCCTCACACCAGCAGCAGCAACCTCTCCCTATAGCACTATGAGATGATTTTAGACTAATAATCTGTCCCTCACAGGTGCAGCAAGAATTTCTCCCTATACCACTATGAGATGATTTTAGAACAATAATCTGTCCCTCAAAGGAGCAACAGGAACCTCTCCCTATAGCACTATGAGATGATTTTAGAACAATAATCTGTCCCTCTCACATCAGCAGCAGGAACCTCTCCCTATAGTACTATGAGATGATTTTAGAAACATAATCTGTCCCTCACACCAGCAGCAGGAACCTCTCCCTATAGCAGTATGAGATGATTTTAGAACAATAATCTGTCCCTCACAGGAGCAGCAGGAATCTCTCTTTATAGCAGTATGATATGATTTTAGACCAATAATCTGTCTCTCACAGGAGAAGCAGGAACCTCTCCCTATAGCACTATGAGATGATTTTAGATCAATAATCTGACTCTCATAGGAGCAGCAGGAACCTCTCCCTATAGCACTATGATATGATTTTAGAACAATAATCTGTCCCTCACAGGAGCAAAAGGAACCTCTCCCTGTAGCAGTATGATATGATTTTAGATCAATAATCTGTCCCTCACAGGAGCTGCAGGAATCTCTCCCTATAGCACTATGAGATGATTTTAGAACAATAATCTGTCCCTCACAGGAGCAGCAGGAACCTCTCCCTTTAGCAGTATGGTATGATTTTAGAACAATAATCTATCTCTCACAGGAGCAGCAAGAACCTCTCCCTATAGCAGTATGAGATGATTTTAGAATAATAATCTGCTCCTCACAGGAGCAGAAGGAACCTCTCCCTGTAGCAGTATGATATGATTTTAGAACAATAATCTGTCCCTCACAGGAGCTGCAGGAATCTCTCCCTATAGCACTATGAGATGATTTTAGAACAATAATCTGTCCCTCACAGGAGCAGCAGGAACCTCTCCCTTTAGCAGTATGGTATGATTTTAGAAAAATAATCTATCTCTCACAGGAGCAGCAAGAACCTCTCCCTATAGCAGTATTAGATGATTTTAGAACAATAATCTGCTCCTCACAGGAGCAGCAGGAACCTCTCCCTATAGCACTATGAGATGATTTTAGAACAATAATCTCTCACTCACAGGAGCAGCAGGAACCTCTCCCTATAGCACTATGAGATGATTTTAGAACAATAATCTGTCCCTCACACCAGCAGCAGGAATGTCTCCCTATAGCACTATGAGATGATTTTAGAACAATAATCAATCCTTCACACCAGCAGCAGAAACGTCTCCCTATAGCACTATGAGATGATTTTAGAACAATATTCAGTCCTTCACAGGAGCAGCAGGAACCTCTCCCTATAGCAGTATGATATGATTTTAGAATAATAATCTGTCCCTCACAGGAGCAGCAGGAACCTCTCCCTATAGCACTATGAGATGATTTTAGACTAATAATATGTCCCTCACAAATGCAGCAAGAACTTCTCCCTATACCACTGTGAGATGATTTTAGAACAATAATCTGTCCCTTCAAGGAGCAGCAGGAACCCTTCCCTATAGCACTATGAGATGATTTTAGAACAACAATCTGTCCCTCACATGAGAAGCAGGAACCTCTCCCTATAGCACTATGAGAGGATTTGAGAACAATAATCTGTCCCTCACAGGAGCAGCAGGTACGTCACCCTATAGAACTATGAGATGGTTTTAGAACAATAATCTGTTCCTCACAGTAGCAGCAGGTACCTCTCCCTATAGCGCTATGAGATGATTTGAGAACAATAATCAGTCCCTCAAAGGAACAGAATGAACCTCTCCCTATAGAAGTATGATATGATTTTAGAACAATAATCTGTCCCTCACAGGAGCAGCAGGAATCTCTCTCTATAGCAGTATGATGTGATTTTAGACCAATAACCTGTCCCTCACAGAAGAAGCAGGAACCTCTCCCTATAGCACTATGAGATGATTTTAGATCAATAATCTGACTCTCATAGGAGCAGCAGGAACCTTTCCCTATAGCACTATGATACGATTTTAGAACAATAATCTGTCCCTCACAGGAGCTGCAGGAATATCTCCCTATAGCACTATAAGATGATTTTAGAACAATAATCTGTCCCTCACAGGAGCAGCAGGAACCTTTCCCAATAGCAGTATGATATGATTTTAGAATAATAATCTGTCCCTCACAGGAGCTGCAGGAATCTCTCCCTATAGCAGTATGAGATGATTTTAGAACAATAATCTGCTTCTCACAGGAGCAGCAGGAACCTCTCCCTATAGCACTATGAGATGATTTTAGAACAATATTCTCTCACTCACAGGAGCAGCAGAAACCTCTCCCTATAGCACTATGAGATGATTTTAGAACAATAATCTGTCCCTCACAGGAGCAGCAGGAACCTCTCCCTATAGCAGTATGATAATATTTTAGAACAATAATCTGTCCCTCACACCTGCAGCAGGAACCTCTCCCTATAGCACTATGAGATGATTTCAGAACAATAATCTGTCCCTCACACCAGCAGCAGCAACCTCTCCCTATAGCACTATGAGATGATTTTAGAACAATAATCTGTCCCTCACAGGAGCAGCAGGAACCTCTCCCTATAGCAGTATGATATGATTTTAGAACAATAATCTTTCCCTCACACCAGCAGCAGGAACCTCTCCCATTAGCGATATGAGATGATTTTAGAACAATAATCTGTCCCTCACACCAGCAGCAGGAACCTCTCCCTATATCACTATGAGATGATTTTAGAATAATAATTTGTCCCTTACACCAGCAGCAGAAACCTGTCCCTATAGCACTATGAGATGATTTTAGAACAGTAATCTGTCCCTCACAGGAGTAGCAGGAACCTCTCCCTATAGCAGTATGATTTGATTTTAGAACAATAATCTGTCCCTCACAGGAGCAGCAGGAACCTCTCCCTATAGCACTATAAGATGTTTTTAGAACATTAATCTGTCCCTCAAAGGAGCAGCAGGAATCTCTCCCTATAGCACTATGAGATGATTTTAGAACAATAATCTGTTCATCATAAGAGCAGCAGGAACCTCTCCCTATAGCACTGAGATGATTTTATATCAATAATCTGTCCCTCGCAGGAGCAGCAGGAACCTCTCCCTATAGCAGTATGATATGATTTTAGAACAATAATCTTTCCCTCACACCAGCAGCAGGAACCTCTCCCATTAGCAATATGATATGATTTTAGAACAATAATCTGTCCCTCACAGGAGCAACAGGAACCTCTCCCTATAGCGCTATGAGATGATTTTAGAACAATAATCTGTCCCTCACACCAGCAGCAGGAACCTCTCCCTTTAGCGATATGAGATGATTTTAAAACAATAATCTGTCCCTCACCGGAGCAGCAGGAACCCCTCCCTATAGCACTATGAGATGATTTTAGAACAATAATCTGTCCCTCACACCAGCAGCAGGGACCTCTCCCTACATCACTATGAGATGATTTTAGAATAATAATTTGTCCCTTACACCAGCAGCAGAAACCTCTCCCTATAGCACTATGAGATGATTTTAGAACAGTAATCTGTCCCTCACAGGAGCAGCAGGAACCTCTCCCTATAGCAGTATGATTTGATTTTAGAACAATAATCTGTCCCTCACAGGAGCAGCAGGAACCTCTCCCTATAGTAGTATGAGATGATTTTAGAACAATAATCTGTCCCTCACAGGAGCAGCAGGAACATCTCCCTATAGCACTATAAGATGTTTTTAGAACATTAATCTGTCCCTCAAAGGAGCAGCAGGAATCTCTCCCTATAGCACTATGAGATGATTTTAGAACAATAATTTGTTCATCATAAGAGCAGCAGGAACCTCTCCCTATAGCACTGAGATGATTTTATATCAATAATCTGTCCCTCGCAGGAGCAGCAGGAACCTCTCCCTATAGCAGTATGATATGATTTTAGAACAATAATCTTTCCCTCACACCAGCAGCAGGAACCTCTGCCATTAGCAATATGATATGATTTTAGAACAATAATCTTTCCCTCACAGGAGCAGCAGGAACCTCTCCCTATAGCACTATGAGATGATTTTAGAACAATAATCTGTCCCTCACACCAGCAGCAGGAACCTCTCCCTATAGCACTATGATATGAGTTTAGAACAATAATCTGTCCCTCCCAAGAGCAGCAGGTACCTCTCCCTATAGAAGTATGAGATGATTTTAGAACAATAATCTGTCCCTCACAGGAGCAGCAGGAACCTCTCCCTATAGCACTATGAGATGATTTTAGAACAATAATCTGTCCCTCACACCAGCAGCAGGAACCTCTCAATTTATCACTATGAGATGATTTTAGAATAATAATTTGTCCCTTACACCAGCAGCAGGAACCTCTCCCTATAGCACTATGAGATGATTTTAGAACAGTAATCTGTCCCTCACAGGAGCAGCAGGAACCTCTCCCTATAGCAGTATGATTTGATTTTAGAACAATAATCTGTCCCTCACAGGAGCAGCAGAAACCTATCCCTATAGCACCATGAAATGATTTTAGAACAATAATCTGTCCCTCACAGTAGCAGCAGGAACCTCTCCCTATAGCAGTATGAGTTGATTTTAGAACAATAATCTGTCCCTCACAGGAGCAGCAGAAACCTCTCCCTATAGCACTATAAGATGTTTTTAGAACATTAATCTGGCCCTCACAGGAGCAGCAGGAACCTCTCCCTATAGCACTATGAGATGATTTCAGAACAATAATCTGTCCCTCACAGTAGCAGCAGGAACCTCTCCCTATAGCACTATGAGATGATTTTAGAACAATAATCTGTCCCTCACAGGAGCAGCAGGAACCTCTCCCTATAGCACTATGAGATGATTTTAGAACAATAATCTGTCCCTCACAGCACCAGTAAACTGTACCTAGTCCAGTATCAGATGGTTTTAGAATGCTAATCGTTCACCTCACAGCCCCACCAGAAACATGTCTGTAATGCAGGATGAGATGATATTAGATCGGTAATCTGTCCCTCACAGAACTAGTAAACTGTACTTAGTCCAGTATCAGGTGGTTTTAAAACGCTAAGCTTTCACCTCACAGCACCGCCAGGAACCTGTCTGTAATGCAGGATGTGATCATATTAGAATGGTAATCTATCCCTCACAGCACTAGTAAACTATATCTAGTCCAGTATCAGATGGTTTTAGAATGCTAAGCTTTCCCCTCACCGCACCGCCAGTTACCTGTCTCTAATGCAGGATGAGATCATATTAGATCAGTAATCTATCCCTCACAGCGGCGGTAGCATGCTCTCCCTACACTAGCCTGAGTCGATGTGACACGCGGCACTATGTGATTCCAGCTCATATAGAGGCTGGGTCACATGATGCACTTGCCAATCACAGCCATGCCAATAGTAGGCATGGCTGTGATGGCTTCTAAGGGCAAAGGAGTGAAACGCTTGTTGATTGGCTGCCCTGCAGCTATTCAAAAGGCGCAAAAAAATACCCGAACCCCGAACCCGGACTTTTTCTCAAATGTCCGGGTTTGGGTTTGGGACACGGACACCCTAAAGTCTGGTACGAACCCGAACTTTACAGTTCGGGTTCGCTCAACTCTATTAGCCAGCCATTTTTTATTACCTCCTGCTTGATAATTGGAATGCACCCACCCCCATCCTTATCAGTATAAATCTAAGCATATTTTAGGGGAGACATTTGCAGTTGGCACATTTGCAGCTGGGGCTCTTTCTCAAAGTAAGGATACTTCTATAAGTGGGAGCACTTCTGACTCTTCACTTCAACGAATGCAGAAAGTGAATGAACACAAGAAAATACTTTGAATAACACCACACACATAAATCAGGTGACCTTGTTTATCCCTTCAGCTCTTTCTCCTCATAACATGCACTCTCTACCACTCCTGACAGCTCTGTCCTGTATCCTTAAACTATCTCTCCTTCACCCATCTTCTCCACCCCTGCAGCTGTAGAAAAGGCGCGAAAAATACCCGAATACCGAACCCAGTTTTTTTTTTAAATGTCCGGGTTATGGTTCAGGGCATGGACACCCCAAAGTCCGGTATGAACCCAAACTTTACAGTCCGGGTTCGCTCAACTCTATACATAGCCACCAGATAGAGGTATACAGAGCAACCATGTAGGGGTATACAGAGACACCAGATAGCAGTATACAGAGCCACCAGATAAAGGTATACAGTCATCAGATAGGGGTATACAGAGCCACCAGATAGGAATATAGTGAGCCACCAGATAGGAGTATACAGAGCCACTAGATAGGAGTATACAGAGCCACCAGTTAGGAGTATACAGAGCCACCAGTTAGGGGTATACAGAGCCATAAGTTAGAAGTATACAGTCACCAGATAGCAGTATACAGAGCACCAGATAGGATTATATAGAGCCATCAGATATGAGTATTCAGATCCACCAGATAGGTGTATACAGAGCCACCAGATAGTAGTATACAGAAGCAACAGATTGGAGTATACACAGACACCAGATAGGAGTATATAGTCACCAGATATCAGTATGCAAAGCCACCATATAGGAGTATACAGTCATCAGATAGCAGTATACAGAGCCACCAGATAGGAGTATACAGAGCCACCAGATAGGAGTACACAGAGACACTAGATAGGGGTATACAAAGCCACCAGATAGGAGTATACAGTCACCAGATAGCAGTATACAGAGCCACCAGATAGGATTATACAAAGCCACCAGATAGGAGTATACAGAGCCACCAGATAACGTATACAGTCATGGGCGTCCGCAAGGGGGGACGCGTGCCCCCCCTGGAATCTGACGTTTTTAATTGTGGCTGGGCTGTAGTCCGAGCCCAGATCAGTGATGGGCAGCGGGCGCCCTGTGATTGGCCGAGCGGGTCATGTGCGGGTGGCGGACATGAAGGAGCTGCTGGTCACATGTGCAGACGGGGCTGGACTGTGGATGATCGTGGACACTTGGCCCCTGTGTGCCGCCTTGCTGCCTAGCGTGCGCTCCTCTCCTGAGGTCTCATCCATTAGCTGTGTCAGCCACCGCTCCTCTGTGTGTCACCTTCTCTCTGTCAGTCACCCCCCCCGTGTCACACCCCCTCTGTATCAGTCACCCCCCCTCTGTGCTGTCACCCCCGTCTGTGTCTGTCAGACCCGTCTGTGCTGTCACCCCCCTCTGTGTCTGTCAGCCCCCCTCTGTGTTTGTCACCCCCCTCTGTGTCAGTCACCCCCCCTCTGTGCTGTCACTCCCATCTGTGTCTGTCAGCCCCGTCTGTGCTGTCACCCCCCTCTGTGTCTGTCACCCCCCCTCTGTGCTGTCACCCCCCCTCTGTGTCTGTCAACCCCCCTCTGTGCTGTCACTCCCATCTGTGTCTGTCAGCCCCGTCTGTGCTGTCACCCCCCTCTGTGTCTGTCACCCCCCCT
>BLSH010480446.1:248677-264613 GCA_018402905.1 Glandirana rugosa
ACATATGAGTATAGACCACCGAGACATATGGGTATAGACCACCGAGACATATGAGGATAGACCATCGAGACATATGGGGATATACAGAGCAACCAGATAGGGGTATACAGAGCCACCAGATAGGAGTATACAGAGCCACCAGATAGGGGTATACAGAGCCACCAGATAGGGGTATACAGATCCATCAGATAGGGGTATACAATCACCATATATCAGTGTACAGAGCCACCAGATAGAAGTATACAGAGCAAGCACATAGGAATATACAAAGCAACCATATAGAAGTATACAGAGCCACCAGATAGGATTATACAGAGCCACCAGATAGCAGTATACAAAACCACCAGAGAGGGGTATACAGAGCTACCAGATAGGAGTATACAGAGCCACCAGATATGGGTATACAGAGCCACCAGATATGAGTATACAGTACCAGAGAGCAGTATACAGAGACAGCAGATAGGAGTATACAGAGCCACCAGATAGGGGTATACAGAGCCACCACATAGAATTATACAGAGCCAGCAGATAGGGGTGTAAAGAACCAAAAGATAGGAGCATACAGTCACCAGATAGCAGTATACCGAGCACAAGATAGAAGTATACAGAGCCACCAGATAGTAGTATACAGATCCACCTGATAGGGGTATACAGAGCCACCAGATAGTAGTATACAGAGCCACCAGATAGAAGTATACAGAGCCATCAGATAGAAGTATACACAGATAGCAGATATGAGTATAAAGAGCCACCAGATAGAAGTATACAGAGCCACCAGATAATAGTATACAGTCACCAGATAGCAGTATACAGAGCCACCAAATGGCAATATACAGAGCCACCAGATAGAGATACAGAGCTACCAGATGGTAGCATACAGAGCCACCAGACAGGAGTATACAGAGCCACTATTTATTAGTATACAGAGCCACCAATTAAGAGTGTACAGAGCAACCAGATAGGGGTATACAGAGCCACCAGATAGGAGTATACAATCACCAGATAGCAGTATACAGAGCACCATACAGAAGTATACAGAGCCATCGGATAGCAGTATATAGAACCACCAGATAGGGGTATGCAGAGCCACCAGAGAGGAGTGCTGAGTTTGAGCTCCTGACTTCCAGAAGCGTTCTTTGGAGAGAGGGGAGGTAATGGCATCCTCCAGCCTGGGGATGGACTCCCCTTCCAGGTCTGGTCCTTCTCAGGAGTTTCCTGGACCTCTGGGTCTGGTGTTGGAGGAGAGGCTCTTCTTGGATACGCAGAAGGATCTAATGAACTGGGCTAAGCCCCAGCCTGGTGAGAACACTGCAAGGTCAACAGAAAGGAGGCAGAAAGTGAAGGCATTGATGTTGAAATACATGGCATTCTTTGAGCATCAAGTGGCCCATCTAGCACATATGCAGGATGTCCAAGCAGAGGTGTGTGATAGCAAGAAAAAGGACTTCTTGGAAAAGGCGAGGCAGATAAGAGACACTGCTCAAGATGCCCATAATCTGTTGGTGAAACTGATGGAAAGTGGGCAAGTTGAGCCAGATTTCATCACAGGCATCCAGTTTAGAATCCGGGATGGAAGAGCCTCTCATGCCTGGCCAGGCTCCTAAGCCCAGGCAGGCTCCCAGGGATGGCCAGGCTCCCAAGCCCAGGGACGGCCAGGCTCCCAAGCCCAAGCAAGCACCCAGGGACAGCTAGGCTCTCAAGTCCCAGAAAACTCCAAAGTCCAGTCAAGTTCCCAAGCTCAGCCAAGCTCCCAAGCCCAGGGACAGCCAGGCTCTTAAGCCCAAGCAGGCTCCCAGGGACAGCCAGTCTCTAAAGTCCAGGGAAACTCCCAAGTCCAGCCAAGTTCCCAGGCCCAACCAAGCTCCCAAGCCCAGGAACGGCCAGGCTCCCAAGCCCAAGCAGGCTCCCAGGGACGGCCAGGCTCTCAAGTCCAGGAAACCTCCCAAGCCCAGAGACAGCCGGGCTCTCAAGCCCAAGCAGGCTACCAGGGATGGCCAGGCTCCCAAGCAGACTCCCAGGGACGGCCAGGCTCCCAAGCCCAAGCAGCCTCCCAGGAACGGCCAGGCTCCCAAGCCCAAGCAGGCTCCCAGGGACAGCCAGGCTTTCAAGTTCAGGAAAGCTCCCAAGTCCAGCCAGGTTCCCAAGCCCAAATCTCAAGGGTGGAAATTCTGGAGTCTGATGGGGCCAGCCATGCTGCTGAGCGTTAGGCTGAAGCTGTTGCAAAAAGTGTGCCACCCCTGTGTGTTTAGCTGCTGCGGTATCAGTTGTGGGTCCCCCCCGGTGAAACCCCTGCTGCTAGTGTCTCTACGGCTGAAAAGCCTGTGGCCAAAGTTCCCCTGAGTGGTCCGGAGAAAACCCTGGAGACACCGGGTGAGGCTGGTTCTGCTGCAGCCATAATGGGGGAAAGGAGGATCCCGGTGGTGCTAATCCCCAGGCTGATGACGGACGGTACGGGCAAACAAACAAAGGTAAAGAAAATGGTTGATACTCACAAGAGAGGGTCGGTCAGTGAGCAAGGCTCCCATGGCTGTCAGTGAGCAAGGCAAGCCAAGCACCTGGATGGCTGCCATTGCTGCATCCCAGGCGGCCATTTCTGGCAATGGACACAAACAGCTAGCCAAGATGGCGCCTGCAAATGACAACACCAATGGAGGTGAAGTTGCTTCGTTGCCACATGGAGCTGCTTTTGAACTGAGGGATGGGGATGGCCCAATATCCTTGGAGACTGCTGGAGTGGTGGGAGGAGTAGAGGTGGAGCCTATGGACAGCTCAAATCAGGGAGTAGAAGTAGAGTCAGATCACTTCCTGTCTGCAGCATTTCCTACTTGCTGTGAGTCTGAAACCACTGCAATAGACACTAAGAACACTATTGTGGAAGAAATGGATGTGGACAGTATGGAGGATGGTGAGAGTGGTCTGCAGGGGGCTCAGAATCTGGGGAATTGGGCTGAGTGTGAGATGGGAGTCTTGCAGGGGGAATGCCCTGCATTGGCATATATGAAACAACTGGCAAAAGAGATCAAGCCAGAGCCAATGGAGGCAGGGTCAGACCCCCAAGTAGACTCCGGTGGTGCCCATGCGACCCTCATCAGATGGCCCCTTCTTGGGGAGGGTGTAGTTGCATTTTCAGATGTGGTCCCAGAGGAAGTGGGGCAAGTTGAGAATAAAGAAACCAGTGCTCTAAGTACAGTGATAATGGGCGGGGCCAATGCGACTAGGTCATTATCAGATGGGGCACTTGGGGTGGAGGTGCCAGTGGGGTTTTCCCCCTCACCCTCCTCCCCACAGCTCCAACCCCCCACCCCCTCTCCTTTGCCCCCCCTGCTGGAGAGGGCCCCGAGTGCTTCACAAGAGGGAGTCTTGGTGTCTGCCCTGAGAGAGGGGAAAACATTTGCAAATATCGCTGGTGCACGTGTGAGGCTGGACCATATGTGCCAGCGTTATGATGCACAGAACCTTAGAAATCCGCCAGGGGAGGAGCCCCTGGGTACAAGTGTGTGGTCCAGAGGCACAGGCGGGCCTGAGCATAGGTGCAGGAACATCATGCAGGTTAAATATGAGGGTTCTTGTCAGTGTCCTTCCCGATGTGAGGTGGTGAATAAGCTCCTGGACATGGGGTTCGTGGTTTAAGATATATTTGCTGTTATCCATCCCCACAACCCGGGGGAGTTTGACGTCAGCTTTTTAACTCCAGTAATTATGGAGTTGTTCCTGACCAAATATGAGGTCAATAGGCAGTCTGAGAGGTGGAAGGACTTCAGAATTATTGCCATATCCAGACAGGAAGAGGTGAAAACCGTGACCATCTTGGTGCGTAATGAGTCTCTTCTTGCAGAGGATATTGCCACTTGGCTAAGTAGATATGGCCAGTTGTTGGGCCATTTGGATAAAAAAAGAGATGAGAGGGGCATTTGGACTAGTTCTTGGTCTGTTAAGGTCAAGTTAATGAGGCGGGGCAGAGTGTGGCGCATATGCCCGCTAGTGCCTTTGTTGGTCGGGATACGATATTGGTGTTCTATCCTGGCCAACCCCACCTCTGTTTCAAATGCGGTAGTCCCACGCATCTGAGTAGGGATTGTTTATACCCAAGGTGCGTTCGTTGCAATGTCCCAGGGCATACGGCAGAGTCATGCCATTTAATCTGCTGCAATTTATGCGGGGAAATGGGGCACCCTTTCAGTCGGTGTCCCAAAGCCTTCGGGTGCGATGCCCCCCGGTGGTGGACGACATGGTGAGGGGGCTTTTCCTCCCCCTCATTAACATCTATCAGCCTCAGTCTAGGAGGGTGAGGAATGACCTCTTCACAATGATCAAACCCTACCTTTTTACGTCTCAGCAAGTGGACTTTGGTGGGGACTTTAACATCGTTGTTAGGCCTCAAGACTGGGCAGGTGCCAGAGACCCGCTGAGACAGGATAGTAATTTTTTAAAAAGAATGGTGAGGGAAGCCAGATTGGTGGATGCACACGTGCAGTGCCTCCCCAATCACACTGGGTTCACATTTTCCCGAGGACAGAGTAGGAGTAGAATAGATAGTTTTTTTTTAAAGGGTGACTCTGCCTTTGCGGCCCCAGAGCTGCGAGTGGTAGAGTTCCCTGATCACTGTTTCTTGTCTGTAACTCTGAATGTGGCTGAAACCCTCCAGAAAAGGCGGGGCTTGTGGCATCTTAATGGGACGCTGCTCGAGGACACTGGTGTTAGGGAAGACTTTGAGGCCTTTTTCTTGGATCAAGCCTCGCCCCTTAAGAGCGGCTGCTCCTGCCAGGAATGGTGGGAAGTGGTGAAGAAGAGGTCAAAAGGTTTCTTCCAAGGGGTCTCAAAGTACAGGGCAATGTCTAAGTACCAGGCCTACTCGAGGCTGCATGGGCGGCTAGACCACCTGGTATTCTTGGGTGGCCCCCAGGAACAGATATCTGCTCTGAAGCTTCAACTGAGGGAGTGTCAGTATGACAGTCTCGCCTCCCTGGTTCTTGAGAGGGATTATGGGAGTTTCCACTCCCCTGATCCTTACAGGAACTGTGGTGAGGCGGCGAGTGTGAAGGTCATACATGCCCTGAGGGATGCCTCGGGGTCCCTAGTCCGGTACAGGCTGGGGATCCTGGGCATCGTCGGGAGCCATTTTTCAGATATCCTGAAGAAAAAGCCTTTAGACACAGAGAAAGCCAGGAAATTTCTTAATGAGACCCCTTTCCAGGTGGGGCCTGACTTCCCGGGCTCTCTGATTGAAGAGATTTCAATGCCTGAGATTGTACAGGCTATAGACTCGTTGTCACCTAAAAAGTCACCTGGGCCTGATGGGCACACGGCTGAGTTCTATAACTCCTTCAAGGGCCTCTTGGCTCCTCATCTGAGGGAGGTGTTTAATGGTTGTTTGGCTGAAGGCCTGCTCCCTCCCTCGATGAGAAGGTCAGCACTGATTCTCTTGTCAAAGGGCAAAGACCCGTCTGTGGTGGAGAATTGGTGTCCAATCGCCCTTCTCAACACAGATAGGAAGATATTGGCAAAGATCTTGTTTACACATCTATCTGCTATGGCAGGTGGGGTACTGTCTATGTCACAGCACTGCGCAATTCCTTGCCAAAGCGCTTTTAGCGCTGTCCTGAACGTCTGGGAGTCCGTGGAGAGGTGCAGGGCTGGTGGGCATGGGCGGTATCTGCTGGCATTGGACCAGGCCAAAGCCTTTGATCGGGTAAGCCATGAGTACCTCTGGCTTCTCCTGGGGAGATACGGTCTGTTGGATAAGTTCATTGATTGGCTGAAGTTTCTGTACACTAAGGTGGAGAGCTTTCCTCTTGTCAATTGCTGGGTGGGTCCACCTTTTCCTGTTGACTCTGGGGTCAGACAGGGTTGCCCGTTAAGTCCGCTCCTATATGTCTTTGCAGTAGACCCCTTTATAAGGCGGTTGGACTGCGAGCATCTGGGGGGGGGGTCTTGGTGGAGCCTTGTAGTGGCCGGAGTTCGGCGGTGAGGGTTGTGGCCTACGCGGATGATGTCTCAGTAGTGGTGTCAAGTCGGGAGGAGGCTCGATTTGTGGAAACACAGATTGGGGACTACTCTGAGGCATCCAGTTCCTTAGTGAACTGGGGCAAGTGTGAAGTTTTTTGGATGGGGAAGGAGGGTGAACAGTTTCCCCTCCCGGACGTGTTCCCTGCACCTCAACCAGAGATCAAAATCTTAGGCATCCTATTTGGCCCTGGGGATTACCCCAAGCGAAATTGGAAGAACAGACTGGTGGGTGCCACCCAGAAAGTCACAGCCTGGAAAGGCTGGAAGCTGTCATTGAGGGAAAGGGTGTACTTGATTAAAACGTGCTTGCTGCCTGAATTTCTCTATGTCAGCTACATCTGTCTTTTGCCAGCATCGCTCTATGCGTGGGTCAGTGGTCTGTTTTTCCTGCTGTTGTGGGGAAACAGAGCAAATCTGATTAGGAGGGACGTCACTTTTCGGCAGAGACGGCAGGGTGGGTTGGACATGGTCCACCCGGTAGTGTTCTACGTTACCCTGTTTATTAAATTTAACTTGCAGTCCATTTTTGTGGACCTGCCTTCTTTGTGGGAAAGTTCATGCAAGGACTGGCTACTGCTGTTCTTGGGTAGGTGGTTGGAGGGAGGTCGGCTTGGTGACCTGAAAAGATCACCGAGGTAGTGCCTCCCATCCTATGTCCCACAAGTACTACAGGTACTGAGACGGTGGATGATAACTGCCCTAGAGGTGGGCTCGTCTGGTCGCCGTGAGCTGTACCAACGGATCATGGCCTGGGACATTTTGAAGCCACTGTCTTTAAGAGATTGCCCTGACAGTGTTCTCAGAGAGGGGCTAGCCCTCTTGAATTCCACACTAATTCCAAGGAAGTTCTGGGATTTGGCATGGAGTCCGTTCCATGGACGACTGTACGTCCGTGCCAATGTCAGAAGCAGGAACCTGGAGGACAGGGGCTGCCTCGTCTGGAGTGTGAGGGGGGGGCACTGGAGATCATGGACCATTTATTGGTCCAGTGCTCCTTCAACAAAGAGGTTCATAGGGGGGTAGGGGAGGCCATTGACTATCCCCGCCTCTCGGCGCTGTCCCTTTCTGAGAGGGTGTACGGCAACTTTAGAGTGAGAGGGAATTTTGAGTTGTCGTCACTTCATTTAGTTAGTATAGTTGTACTGTACTACACTGGGCACACTCGGTGTTTCGTGACCACTAGGGACACAATCCTGCCCACGCATGAGGTGGTGAGTAGTATTTTCGGTGAGCTGGTGAATGTGAGGAATCTTGAAAGGGGCAGGGTTGGCCCGGAAAGGAGCGCCTCTTTATTGAGCTGTTTCTGCTTCCAGCCTCCTTGAAGAATACAGCCCTGTTCCTTGCTCTGGTGGTGGTAAATTCTGTCTCTTTCCACTCCGTTTTTTTTTTTTTTTTGAGACATCCATGACCTATACACTCTCGCCTGTTTAGGGCGGTTTATTTTGATATGAGTTTTGTCGTAGGGGTTTGTAGTAAAGTTGTTTATGTATATGTTGTGTCTTGCCAAATAGCAAGCATGTTATGTTTTAAGTGCATGGGTCATGTGTCATGTTGCATGACTATGAACGATGGACAGTAGATAAGGCCCATGCATCTGTAAGTACACTGAGCCTGAGCAGCAGCTGCTGTCATGAGGGCCAGCAGATTTAAGTTGTGAAATGGTTATTTCCAAAAAAGGAGAGAGCCTGAGCAGCAAGTACTGCTATGATTGTCAGAGACAATGGACTATGGTGGGTTGGGGTGGTAGCGTGGTGAGTATTGGGTTTGCTAGTATGCTGTACTGTTTCAGTTATTTTTTGCATTGTATTGCAGCAGTTTTACAATAAATAAAAAACAGAGCCACCAGATCAGAGTATACAGAGCCACCAGATTGGAGTATATACAGACACCAGATAGGGGTATACAGTGCCACCAGATAGGAGTATACAATCATCATATAGCAGTGTACAGAGCCACAAGATAGAAGTATACAGAGCCACCACATAGGAATATACAGAGCAACCATATAGAAGTATACAGAGCCACCAGATAGGATTATACAGAGCCACCAGATAGCAGTATACAGAGCCACCAGAGAGGGGAATACAAAGCCACCAGATAGGAGTATACAGAGCCACCGGAAAGGAATATATAGTCACCAGATAGGAGTATACAGAGCCACCAGATAGGAGTATACATAGCCAGCAGATAGGGGTATACAGAGTCACCAGATAGGAGTATACACTCACCAGATAGCAGTATGCAGACTCGCCAGATAGGAGTATACAGAGCCACCAGATAGGGGTGTATAGAGCCACCAAATAGGAGTATACAATCACCAGATAGCAGTATACAGAGCCACCAGATAAGATAATACAGAGCCACCATATAGGATTATACAGAGCCACCAGATAGGAGTATACAGAGCCACCAGATAGGGGTATACAGAGCCACCAGATAGAAGTATACAGAGCCACCAGATAGATGTATACAGAGCCACCAGATAGGAGTATACTGTCACCAGATAGCAGTATACAGAGCATCAGATAGGATTATACAGAGCCACCAGATAACAGTATACCACTCCACCAGATAGGGGTATACAGAGCCACCAGATAGTAGTATACAGAGCAAGTAGATTGGAGTATACAGAGCCACCAGATAGGAGTATACACAGACACCAGATAGGAGTATACAGAGTCACCAGATAGGAGTATACAGAACCACCAGATAGGAGTATACAGTCACCAGATAGCAGTATACAGGGCCACCAGATAGGGGTATACAGAGCCACCAGATAGGAGTATACAGAGCCACCAGATAGGTGTATACAGAGCCACCAGATAGAAGTATACAGTCACCAGATAGCAGTATACAGAGACACCAGATAGAAGTATACAGAGCCACCACATAGGAGTATACAGAGCAACCATATAGAAGTATACAGAGCCACCAGATAGGATTATACAGAGCCATCAGATAGCAGTATACAGAGCCACCAGAGAGGGGTATACAGAGCCACCAGATAGGAGTTTATAGTCACCAGATAGGAGTATACAGAACCTCCATATAGGAATATAAAGAGCCACCAGATAGGGGTATCAGAGCCACCAGATAGGAGTATACAGAGCCACCAGATAGGAGTATACAGAGTCACCATATATGAGTATACAGAGCCACCAGATAGGAGTATACAGAACCACCAGATAGAAGTATACAGAGCCACCAGATAGGAGTATACAGAGCCACAATATAGGGGTATACAGAGCCACCAAATAGGTTATACAGTCACCAGATAGGAGTACACAGAGCCACCAGATAGAAGTATGCAGCACAACCCCCTTCCCGCCGCCGCAGGCTTCGCTAGAGGCACTGACAGCATGCACCCCTGTTTCTTACTGTGTGTGTATAGTGGAGAGGATCCTCCGGATTCCTCCATAGCAGCAGTGGCAGCAATGTGTGAAGAAGGCGGTCTGAGGTATTCTCTCCTCATGTTTCCTCTTCTCGCCAAAGTGCCTAGGCATCCAATAGGAGCGCCTGGCACTTTGGCCATTGGGAAACAGGTTTTACCGACCTGCCTCTTTATTACTCTTGATTTCACACTGCAGTGGGAAAATAGCATCCTGAAAGGGGCAAGTGCATTAATAGGAGGGTGGGGCAGTGCCTGTACGCCCTTAATGCACGAGCCACCACTGTGTTCATCTTATGACTCAAAATAGAACTGGAAGACCCACGCTGGCCGATCTTACAACATGCATACTCTCTACTGCTTACTCTCATTTTGTTGGTTTTAGTCTTAAGAATAAATTGAAGAAAAAACCAATATGGTTCACCAAAGAGGTAAGTAGGATAGTGAAGGGAAAAAAAATGGCATATAGAATATTCAAGGAAACAGGAGGTGCAGCTGACAGAGAGGAGTATAAAAGTAGACAAAAGGAGGCCAAACACATTATTGGTGCTGCAAAAGCACAGAAAGAGGAGGAAATTGCTAAGTCTATTAAGGAAGGAGATAAAACCTTTTTTAGGTACATTAGTGATAGAAGGAAAAAATACAATGGGATCACCAAAATGAAAACTGGGCACAACACATATGTTGAGGGAGACCAGGATGTAGCAAACCATTCAAACAATTACTTTTGTTCAGTCTTCTCAGAAACAGACTGCACTAATGATAACAAGTTAGGGAATCATATTGGTTCTAGTAATGATGGTTCATTTCTAGGATTTCTGGAGACAGAGGTAGCTGAGGAACTGGCTCAGTTAAAGCTTAATAAAACAATGGGCCCTGATGGTATTCATTCCAGAGTTCTAAGAGAACTTCGCGATATAGTTGTTGGACCATTAACAAATCTTTTAAATAAATCTCTTCTAACAGGAGAAGTGCCCCATGACTGGCGGATAACTAATATTGTACCTATCCACAAGAAGGGCAGCAAGGTAGAAGCTGGCAATTACAGGCCAGTGAGTTTAACATCAATTGTAGTCAAGGTAATGGAATCACTTCTCAAAAGAAGGATCCTTGATCACATAAAAATACACAGCTTGCTGGACCCAAAGCAACATGACTTTACTGAGGACAGATCGTGCCAGACAAATCTGATTGAATTCTTTGACTATATTACCAGTGTTTTGGACCAGGGTGGTGCTGTGGACATAGCGTATCTTGATTTCAGCAAGGCATTTGATACAGTTCCACATAATGATCTGATACAAAAGTTGTACAAGCTGGGACTTAACCCGTGGGTGGTTCAGTGGATATGAAGTTGGCTAATGGATAGATCCCAGAGTGTGGTTGTAAATGGGGGTCACTCAGAACAGAGACCAGTCACTAGTGGGGTACCACAAGGCTCTGTATTGGGTCCTGTTCTATTCAACCTGTATGTAAGTGATATAACAAAAGGTTTGCTGGGCAATGTATGTCTCTTTGCTGATGATACAAAGGTGTGTAATAGGGTTGATATCCCTGGAGGTGTCTGTAACATGGAACATGATTTGGCATTGCTGGAAGATTGGTCAAAGCAGTGGAGACTGCAGTTCAATATTTCTAAATGTAAAATAATGTATCTAGGGAAAAAGAATCCGCTTAGAGAGTACAGCATTGGGGGCACAGTGTTATCCAGCACTACAGAAGAAAAAGATTTGGGGGTGCTTATTTCAGATGATTGCAAAATGAGCAAACAGTGTAACCAGGCAGTGGGAAAAGCAAATAGAATTCTGGGATGTATCAGTAGAGGGATCACCAGCAGGAGGAAGGAGGTTCTGATTCCTCTATATAGATCTTTAGTGAGACCTCACTTAGAATACTGTGTCCAGTTCTGGAGACCACACTTGCAAAAAGATATTGATAAAATAGAACGAGTTCAGAGACGGGTAACAAAAATGGTGAAAGGTCTGGGGGATAAAACATATCAAGAGCGACTTCAGGAACTTAATATGTACAGTCTGGAGGAAAGAAGGGAGAGGGGAGACATGATTGAAACCTTTAAATACATCAAGGGGGTGAATAAGGTTCAGGAGGGCAGTCTTTTCAATATGAAACCAAAATCAAGAACACAGGGACATGACCTCAAACTAACTGGGGGGAAGTTCAAAACTAATCTTAGAAAGTATTATTTTACTGAAAGGGTGGTTGATGATTGGAATAAACTACCAACAGAGGTTGTGAGACAGTCAACAGTAAATGGCTTCAAACATGCTTGGGATAAACATAAATCTATAGTCAGACAACAAGGTTAATGTAAAAAAAAAATAAAAAAAAATAAAAAATAAATAAATAAATAAAAAGGGGCAGACTCGATGGACTACTCAGTCTTTTTCTGCCGTCACTTTTCTATGTTTCTATGTTTTACTTTTGTATAGATAAATTAAGAGAGTTGTATGTCCTAAACCAGCAATCCTTTTTTCTCCCTAAAGACCTTTGACCCCCCGAGGTCAAATTACTGTTTGGTTATGAATGATAAGCATACAACAAGTTGGGGTTGTCTACAGGGTGGGCGGGCTTGTGTTTTTGTTATTTTTTGTTATTTGGAGTGCACTGTGATTCTTGATTTCTGTGCTGGACAAAACTACGGGAATGCTTTTAAAATTGTGCTAGGATTGCAAGATAATACTCCATTGCGTGCAGGTGATGGAAGGTTTTCATGTGGTATAGCATTTGCCTTGCAGATATATAGTTTGCATAGGGATGGCACATAATGTAAGCTTGATGTCCTGGGATGTATGGGGCTTAAACTCCAAGATCAAACGCTCTTTGGTATTTAGCTATATTAAAAAATACAAACCACACATTATTTTATTACAGGAGACACATCTGCAAGGTTCTAGGTTTATTGCTCTAAAAAGGTATAACATATTACATCTATTACATGCGGAATATTCTTCTTATTCTAGAGGGGTTGCTATACTGGTAACAAAAAATGCGGGTGTGAATGTCCTGCATCTGAAGACAGATCCAAGAGATGCTATGTGGTCTTGGTATGTAGGATATTTAATGTGTGCCTAACATTACTTAGCATGTATATCCTCCCTCCATTCTCTTCTCAAGCCTTGGAGGAGGTATTGGCTATGGCTGTAGAAGTAGCAAAGGGGACTATATTTTTTCTATGTGATTTTAATGCAGTGTCAGATGTGGTATTGGATAGGCAGGGGGTTACACCCGGAACGCCTCCTTCGTTTTCTACATGGCTGGAGAGCTTTGCCCTTATTGATGTATGGAGGCATAACAATTCTGGGCTTAGGGAGTTCTCCTGCCATTTAGAGATGCATAAAACCCTTTCTATAATCAATATGCTGCTCTCTACAATGAAGGGTCTCTCGCTAGTATCTAAGGTTCGATACTTACCAAGGGCTATATCAGATTACTCTGCAATAGAGGTCACTTTAAACATAAATGTTCATCTAGGGAAAAAATGCAGGCGAATGAATGCACACAATGGTTGCAGGAAGACTACATTACATTGAAATGTCAACCCGCTATCTCCAATTATTGAAAAGAAAATAGTTCAGATACTCCTATGGCCAATCAATGGGAAGCCTTTAAGGCAACCCTGAGAAGGGCATTTAATAAGGAGGTCAGGGAATTTTCTAGGGCTCTAGACTCAGAGGTAACACAGGCGGAAGCTGAGGTTGTCATTGCTGAACGTTTATATATCCAGAATCCATCCCCTGTCAATTATAAAGACTGACAGGAACACACGAGAAGGTACGGCCTACTCCTTACGGAGAAATCCAGTAAAAACCACCAGTGTGGATGCATATTTGAACATGGGGACAAGAATAGACGTCTTCTGGCATTTCTGGCAAGACTGTCCCATACCCCGGTTTTAATAATGCGCCTGAAGACACCAGAGGGTGCAGTGGTTCAAAATTCCCTCGAGATTCTGCATACCTTTGCGGAATTCTATGAAACACTTTATAGATCCCAGACGGAGGCCACGACTGCAGAAGTGTCGAGCTACTTGGCAAATTTGACTTTACACACGTTATCCAATGAGGATAGAAACCTTTTAGAACAAGACATAACACAAGAGAAGATTGCCATTGCTACCTTTAACCCACATAAGTCCCCTGGCCTAGATGGATACCCCACAGAGTGGTACCAATTGCATAGAGAAGCCCTGTTTCCACATTTACATAGGGTATTTACAGCTGCCAGAAAAGGGGGTGTACTTCCAAGACAAGTTGAACATGATAACACGAATCGCAGAGTAATAGCTTCTTTAGATAACAAAAAAGTGTTTGATTCTGTGGAATGGGGATACCTTTGTACGCTTTTGGCCAGACTGGGTTTTGGGCCTAAGTTTATATCTTGGTTTAAATTGAATCCTAAATATCTGGAAAAAGTTTTGCCAGCATCAATTAAGTACTCTAATACTGTATATTGGTGATACATGTAATAAGATTGTTAAATGAATACTGTACATACAAATATATATGCCCCAAACTCTCCGGGCAAAGCCTTCTTTCACACTACAACTAGTTGTCTACTGCCCACACTTCATATATCTCAATTTGTAGGGGTGACTTCTGTCATGTACAATAGTGAAGATAGAACCGCTCATAAAAACTGTCATTTAATGCCCTAGTCTGGTTACACAGCTCTCTCAAATTATATCCACCATCAACCTAGGTGTAAGGAACCATCCGGGGCCATTAGCAGACCTATGTGCGGGCGCACGTAGCTACGCACGTGGGTGTGCGCCTTTGCGCGTGCGTGTGTGCGCACGTATGCGTTACAATGGCACCAAAGATGGCCATTTAAGCAGCTGACACCCTGCACTCGCTGCTGTCTGTTCTACAGCATCATGCACCTGTAATCCCCCCCAGTGTTTGTTCTGAGAGACTTCCTGTTCCTGTGACCCCGGCTATCCTTTGGACTTTGTTGCTATCTGCCTGCCCTGACCTCGGATTGTTTATGACTACTCTTCTGTCTGTGCCCTTTGTACTTCAGCCGCCTGCACATTACCGACCCAGCCTGTACCCAACCACCCGTTTGCCTGATCCCTCTGTACCTCTCTGCCTGCCAGTTGCTGACCCAGACCGCATCACTAACCTTCAGCCTGCACGGGCTTCAGTGGACCTATACCGGCCATTAGAGACTTGTCCAGCCCTCATGCCCTCCTGTGCTCCTGAGCTCCCTGTCTGCACTACCAGGGGTTCTTGAACCAGGCCCGCAAGAGAGGTTGCCCCCACATAAGCCAGACTCAACCACCAGGTACATGACACTAGGAGTCATGTGGTGACTATCACATCCATCAGATAAAGAGTACACCTATCATTCACCCCACACATTTCTTTTGCTCAGCTAAACTATCTACTTTACAACCATGTCGCTGTTGCCACACCTTCATAAATCATCTATTCACAAGCTGGTCATAACTTATTATAATCATGTGTCCACTTAATGATTTTCATCCTCAGGGAACTACCAGTCTCTGAAATTTTCCTCTTAGTTAGCTCAAAATGACAATTTTCAGCATACTAATTGGGATGGATGGTTTGAATATGAAGCCACTAAATCCCCCTATAAAAAGTATCCTAGGGGGGGCGTGGCCTGCTGTGGACTGAGATGGCTGCCTAATCCCTCAGCTCTGCTCGGGCCGGGACATATAGCAACCACCCAGCGTCATCCAGCGACATACTCTACTTCAAAATACCCCCAGAGGGGCTCCTTCACACCCTGCTACTATCTGCCCACCCAGGGACGACCGATACATCAAAAAGACGGAGGACGGGTTAGGCGGCGGAGACAGCCAGAGCGCTCGGCCTGGAAGGCTTCTGTACAATCGGTCTACATTCTACAACATCACGGCTTGGTGAGCGACCACAAAGCCTCATCCTTATACCCCACCAAACTCTCCCTTTACAGGAGTGTCTTGGTCGCCTCAGACAGCCATACGGAGGGGATTTACCTCATAACAGCTGCCCTCGCAAGGGACCGGCCGCCATCTTGGAGTTCAGGGACAGAGAGGACGGCTGCGCTGAAACCTCCCTTGAGCCACACCAACCCAGGAACGGAACACCATCTGCCCGTGCACCAGGGCAGGGAATCAGCGCCGGGGGCGGCTCTCACCAAGGCAAGGGACACTGCACATAGATTAGTGAGACTGCTGTGGCGGCTGCTCTTGCGCTCCACACTGCTCTCGGGTCCCATCCACATACCCCCCGCCGATTTACTAAGTGCCCCTAGCAGGGCTGTCTTACCTCAGTGGGAAAGTGGTGACACACAGGCACTCGCGGCTACCGCGCCGCCCAAAATTGAGGCCCCGGCTCCGGCCTACTTGCTGTTAACATAGTAGCAGTGTGCGGCCGCCATCTAGTGGCCGAAGATGCTCATTACACCCTCCAGCACACCACAGAAAGCAAACTAATCATATTTATCTGGACTACACAGGCAAACATAATATACTGGGCATCACTCCTCATCACTATATCCCCATCCTCACAGCTCTG
>BLSH010480446.1:280021-292190 GCA_018402905.1 Glandirana rugosa
AAGTGGTCTACAATCTGTGTCACTTTTATTATAGCCGCTAATAAGTCAACATCTGGTGAAGAACACATCTGTTTAGTCTGTGTCACTTTTATTATAGCCGCTAATAAGTCAACATCTGGTGAAGGGAGGAACCATACACCTGTTCTTCAAACATCTGGAATCTGTGTGTAAAACTACAGCATAGAGAAGAACAGGCATATGGTTCCGCTCTTTAATACTACCGGTTATCTCAGACACCCTTCCATAACTGCTACCCACATACTCCCACAGGACAGCAAGGTGGACCCCCCGGACCCTCGACTAAATCCTTAGCCCCGACTACTCTGCCGAGCGCTACTCAGCTCAGCAGGCTGACCATCTCGAACCTCAGACACCCGCATCCTGTCGGTTGATGGGGGGCTGACACCGTTGGATGAGATGGCATATACCACTCCTCGTCCCCCGGTGCTGGCCTCTCCCCGACAGAACTCTGCGCAGAGGGTTCCCCATAGGCACAGCTGCTTTAATATCACAACACAGAGCCACAACATACGCATCAATTGCCAACTCAGATGCAAAGGTTTGATCTTTCAGCTAGCCAAAAGTTTTCTGTTTTTATCTTATGTATACCGGACATTGCCACTGTTTCTTACTTCATGTCTATTTTGCTGTTGCAATTGTAACCCTTTTCTTTCTTTCCTGGCAACTTAATAAACTTCTTTTGAAACATAAAAAAAAAAAAATTCTAAATACTACATTTGCGGCCGGCAGTGTATTTCTTGCACAAAAATAAAAAGTGCGTCTACATTGCTGGTTTAAAAAAAAAATATTCGAAATACTACATTTGCGGGCAGCAGTGCATTTCTTGCACAAAAATAAAAAGTGCGTCTACATTGCTGGTTTAAAAAAAAAATATTCTAAATACTACATTTGTGGCTAGCGGTGCATTTCTTGCGCAAAAATAAAAAGTGTGTCTACATTGCTGGTTTTAAAAAAATATATACTCTAAATACTACATTTGCGGCCAGCGGTGCATTTCTTGCACAAAAATAAAAAGTGCATCTACATTGCTGGTTTAAAAATATATATATATTCTAAATACTACATTTGTGGCCAGCGGTGCATTTCTTGCACAAAATTAAAAAGTGTGTCGACATTGCTGGTTTTAAAAAAAAATAAAAAATAGTGCTACATAGTACATTTGCACCATGCTGTGCATTTCATGCACAAAATTAAAAAGTGCGTCTACATTGCTGGTTTAAAAAATAATATAAATTTGTGATAAATAGTACATTTACGTCCAGAAAGAGGAGAGCGTCAAATAAGGGACGTGGTCGTGGTGCTGCTGGTGCTGCTGATGTTGGTGGTGTTGGTGAAGCTCCTGTTGCAAGGAAAGGACGTGGTCGATCTGTGCCAGCTACACGCACAAGTGAAACACCTTTTATCATGTGACCCAGCCTCTATATAAGCCTTTATATAAGCATATCTACATGCAAAGCATGAGCTGCAGTGGAATAAGCACCTCAAAATCCAATAAAGGTCTCGGGCTCCTCCTGCTTCCTCTTCTGCTGCTGCCTCGGCCTCTTCCTCCATCTCTACAGTGCCAGTGTCACCTGCCACCCAGCAAACAGATGATGTGACAGCAACGCCACCATGTCAGCCACCGTCCCCAAGCATTTCCACACCATGGTCCCATGCAAGCTTACAGCTGTCCATCCCCAAACACTGGAGAGAAAGAGGAAGTAACCCCCACCCACCTGCGATCCCTGGCCCTGAATGCCAGCATTTCAAAATTCCTGGCCTTTGAAATGCTGTCATTCCGTCTGCTGAACACGGACAGTTTTAAAAACCTGATGGCGGTGGCTGTCCCACAGTACGTGGTTCTCAGCCGCCACTACTTTTCCAGGCGAGACATCCCTTCCCTGCACAAACAAGTCGGGGACAAGATCAAGTGTGCACTGCGCAACGCCATCTGTGGCAAGGTCTACATAACCACTGATACGTGGACCAGTAAGCACATGCAGGGACGCTATATCTCGCTAACTGCACACTGGGCAAATGTAGTGGCGTGTTGGCCTGAGGTGGATAGCAGTTTGGCGCATGTCCTTCCGCCACTGAGGATTGCAGGGCATTTCTGTTTGCCTCCTGTTGCCTCCTACTCCGGTTCCTCCTCCTCTACCACCTCCTCATCCGGTCAGCGTAACACCTTCACCACCAACTTCAGCACATGCAGGGGGAAACGACAGCAGGCTGTTTTAAAACTGAGATGTTTGGGTGATAAACCACACACTGAGCATCAGCTGTGGACGGGCTTTGAACAACAGACCGATGAGTGGTTGTTGCCACTGAGCCTCAAGCCCGGCCTGGTGGTGTGCGATAATGGGCGAAATCTCGTAGCAGCTCTGGGCCTAGCCGGTTTGACATACATCTCTTGCCTGGCACATGTGTTGAATTTGGTGGCGCATACATTTCTAAAAAACTACCCGGATATGTCAGAGCTGCTGCAGAAAGTGCGTGCTTTCACCCTGCTGCTGCTCGCCTGTCTGTGCTGCAGAGGAACTTTAGCCTTCACCGACTCCTATGCGACGTGCCCACAAGGTGGAACTCCACCTTGCACATGCTGGAGAGACTATGCGAGCAGCAGCAGGCAATAGTGGAGTTTTAGCTGCAGCACGCACGGGTCAGTCGCTCTGCGGAACAGCACCACTTCACCACCAACGAGTGGGCCTCCATGCGAGACCTCTGTACCATATTGCTGTGTTTCGAGTACTCCACCAACATGGCCAGTGCCGATGACACTGTTCATCCCACTTCTATTTCTCCTTGAAAAAACACTTCGGGGGATGATGGAAGAGGATGTGGCACAGGAGGAAGAGGAGGAGGAAGAGGGGTCATTTCCACAGTTATCAGGCCAGTCATTCACAAGTGGCTCGGAGGGTGGGTTCCTGCACCAGCATAGGCCATGTCAAAAATTTTCAAGCCAGGGCACAGTTCTGGAGGATGAGGAGGATGATGATGATGATGATGAGGAGGAGGAGGAACCGTGTTCACAGCAGGGTGGCACCCATCACTGGAGCGTGGCTGGGGGGATACGGAGGACACAGATGATACACCTCCCACAGAGGACAGCTTGCCTTTGCCTCTGGGCAGCCTAGCACACATGAGCGACTACATGCTGCAGTGCCTGCGCAATGACAGCCGAGTTGCCCACATTGTAACTTGTGCTGATTACTGGGTGGCCACCCTGCTGGATCCCTGTTACAAGGACAGCATGCCGTCCTTAATTCCCTCACTGGAGCATGATCGGAAGATGCACGACTACCACCAAATTACGGGGGCTCAGTGGAAGCACAAGGCGAAGGCAGAGGAGGAGGAAGAGGTCGCCAATGCAGCTGTGGCACTGCCAGCACCTCAGAAGGCAGGGTTAGCATGGCCAAAATGTGGAAAAGCTTTGTCAGCAGCACGCCACAACAAACAGCACGACCAGCTGATAGGCAAGGTCTTAGCAGGAGGCAGCATTTCAGCAACATGGTGGAACAGTATGTGTGCACACCCCTACATGTACTGACTGATGGGTCTGCCCCATTCAACTTCTGGGTCTCCAAATTGGGCACATGGCCTGAGCTTGCCCTTTATGCCTTGGAGGTGCTGGCCTGCCCTGCAGCCAGTGTATTGTCTGAACGTGTGTTTAGCATGGCAGGGGGTGTTATCACAGACAAGCGCAGCTGCCTGTCCACAGCCAACGTAGACAAGCTAACGTTTATTAAAATGAACCAGGCTTGGATCCCACAAGACTTGTCTGTACCTTGTGCAGAATAGCCATTCATACTGGCCTCACACAGCCATTGGTATACTTAAGTGAACTTTTTTTTTATAGAACCTAAGTCTTTGTTGGAATTTGTAACAGTAGAAACATGAAAAATAAACCATGGTACATTTTATATGGAAAAAGTGAACCCTTGCTAGAACATCTCTGGGTTTGTCTGCAGATAGTGATCTTTTTTTTTTTTAACCACTTCAGCCCCGGAAGGATTTCCCACTTTAGGACCAGAGCCCTTTTTGCGATTCGGCGCTGCGTCGCTTTAACTGAAAATTGCGCGGTCGAGCGACTTTGTACCCAAACGAAATTTGCGTCCTTTTTTCCCACAAACAGAGCTTTCTTTTGGTGGTATTTGATCGTCGCTGCGTCATTTCTGATCGCCGCTATAAACAAAAGAAGAGCGACAATTTTGCAAAAAAAAAAACAAATTTCTTACTTTTTGCTAAAATACAAATCCAAAAAAAAATTAAAAAAACATTTTTTTTTCACCGTTTTTGGCCGATTTATATTCTTCCTCATATTTGCGATAAAAAAAATCGCAATCGGCGTTTATTGATTGGTTTGCGCAAAAGTGGCCGCGTTTACGGTAGATGAGAATTCATTTTTGGGGTTTTTATTTATTTATTTTTTTTATTAGTAATGGAGGCGATCTGCGATTTTTAGCGGTACTGCGATATTGGGGCGGACATGTCGGACCATTTTGACACTTTTTTGGGACCATTGGCATTTATACAGCGATCAGTGCTATAAAATTGCACTGATTACTGTGTAAATGCCATTGGCAGTGAAGGGGTTAACCTGCAGGGGGCGCTCTAAGGGTTAAATGTGTTCCCTGGGCGTGTTCTAACTGTGGGGGGACTGCCCTAGCAGGGGAAGGGAAGTGATCACAGCTTCCGTGTAGAGGAAGGCTGTGATCACAGCACTTCCCCCTCTCACAGAACGGAGGTCCGTGTTTACTTACACAGACCTCCGTTCTTTCACTCCGGGGGGGCATCGCGTGTAGCCGGCGGCGATCGAGGCCACCGCACCCGCTCTCCGGTCCTACCCGAACACAGTGAATGCGCGAGCGTGCCTCCGCCGGCGCGCGCGCGCTCACAGTGCGCGATCTCGCAGCTTCCCTCAGATGACGGCGATTTGCGATATCGCACCACTTTGTCGCCGTCAACCTGCGGTTGGCGGTCGGCAAGTGGTTAATATGTCTCAATATTTTGGGGGCAACCCAATTAGAAAAAAAAACAAACAAACAAAAAACAGTGTTGGCTACTTCCTCCTCCTCCACCGCCACTTCCACCTACACTGCCACGGTCACCGCCTGCTCAACCTCCTACTCCACATCCACCTCCTCCTCCATTTTTTATTTTTTTAATGTGATTTTAAGTTATTTCCCTATCCACATTTGTTTGCAGGGCACTTGTCCTACTCTTACCACCATTTTGCATCCTTTTGCAGCCCTCTAGCCCTTTCCAGGACTTTTTTAGAGCCATTTTAGTGCCCAAAAGTTCGGGTCACCATTGACTTCAAAGGGGTTCGGGGTCAAGTTCAGGTCAAGTTCAGTTCAGGCCGAACTCAAACTTTTTCATGAAGTTCGGCCGAACCCACAGAACCCAAACATCCAGGTGTCCGCTCAACTCTACTCCTAAACAATTGGATATTAGGTGGCAGGCCTTCATCATTTCTACCTTCACAGTTTGTGAAAGATTATCCTTGTTATCCTCATTTCAATATGCGGTATGGTACACTAAAGCAAGACCTTCTACTCAGCAAGACAGCACATTTACTTGACCCTGCTTAGCATTTCTATCAAGGAACACCCCCATATATCCACAATGGATCATGCCCACTGCTGAGCAGGCAAGCACTTTTAATCCATAACATCCTATCCTATCCCCTGTTCAATATTGACCCTTCATTGTGTGTCTCCATGGTTTGTTATCTTTTTTCTTCCCCTCCCTCCTTTTATTTACTCCTGTGCACAAAACGTATACACACATGACTTATAAATATAACCCAAATAAATGTATATTATTTAGTTTGTGAAAAGTTATAGAGTCTACAAACTATGGTATATATACAGTATTTAAAAATTGATCATTCCTGATGTACTGAGGCCATAAAATATCAGGACATTAAATATACTCCCAAATAACCAATTTTTGTAAAGTAGACTGTACAAGGTATTTAGTAAGAGACATTTTGAGTTTTTTTGAAGTTGTAATTATTTTGTTACATTTTTTTGGAAAATGAAGAACCTAAATAAAATTTGTTTTTCTTTTACATACTGTCACCAGTGCAGTACAGCATCATACTGGTGTGGCGGTGATCAGGGATACTGACTGGTGACACTATGTATAAAAACGAATTAAAGGAGGGGGGGCAGGATTTTTTTAAATTACTTATAATCACTGTTATACGCAATTGTTAACTGTCATGAATGGCCTTCCATTTATGACAGCTTGCCTACCGTTGACATGCTGTGATTGGCTAGAGCTAAACCCATGGTACAGTGTGCTGTGATTGGCCCTGTGATAGTTAAAGGCCAATCACAATACAGTCATGAATGGAAGCCATTCATGACTGTTTTGTTGACATTGTAATCATGTGATTGCTATGAGCAGGCAGGTACAGAGTGCCATGATTGGCAACAGGATCACACCGATGTGCATCGCCTATCTTGTCTGTGCCACCCACCCATCTGCAGTAAATGTACTGTGGGTGGGTGGCAAGTGGTTAAAAAATGTAATTCATTGACTCAGTCCAACCAAAGCATACTAAGTAACCAGGAAAAACCAAAGCTGTGCTAGCCAAAATAATATAACTTGCCCTCTTTTAGCACCTCAAAAATTGTAAGAGCACTCTTAAACTCATTTTCATAACATTTTAACATTCAATATTAATTTATTCCATATCAAAATATTGTACAGTAAGAACCTTTTTTTGCATTGCATTTATTTCTTATTTTCACATGTCCTGATGTTTCTTAAAATATATTTCTTTCTATATCATACCATTGTATAGAAAGGAGCCTATAAATAGCTTTACAATATATGCAGGCGTTCAAAACTGTCTAAAGATAACACAGTTCTGTCCTTATGCTTTTACTTCATACTCATTATTTCCCCTTCAGTGTTGTTAACTCTCCTTTTTTGTTGCCACATAATTCATCACATATAGTTGACAGGTTTTCCTGAGGCTTTTGCAATGGATCTGTGATAAAAGTGTATTCACTACAAACCAGCGTGTATATAAGCAACAATAATAAATGTAGCTTTACCTATTTCAGATTTCTTCATATACCAGCAAAGCATATGATTTATGAAGTGCACAAAATGTTTTTTTTTAAAACCTTTGGTAAGAATACAAGACTTTAAAGTAGAAAGTTGTGATAACTTTTGCTAACTAGGAAGTTCTGACCAAAATGTCATACGGTGGGTTTAGAAGATATTATTGCATATGATACAAGGTAATTTCATTAAGCCACTGCTACCTCCAGGGCAGGGGTGTGCAACCTATGGGTCTGAGTTCATTGGGGTTGGAAATTCAAATTTTGGGGTTCCTGATGGTTGCCCCATTGCTGTCTTTTGGGCTCAGAATAATGGCACACTGATATTTGCCACCATTTACTCTACTCCAACAAAAGGAGGTAGATGTAATAATGAGTTATATGAGGAGAACCACAAGTTTAGTCTCATACTGTTTTAACAAAGTATCTTGCTCCTCACCAGATCTGATAAGGCTATGACAGTGTTATATGATGATCCACAACCATTGACAATTGCTGAATTATCTCTTTTACGATATCCAAAAGGCTGAAGTCCTATAAAGGAATATGATAATGTCTGTTGGTTATAACATTAGCTCTCAATCAGCTATCAAGAAGTAATGCAAAAACCTTTTTATTAACCAGATCTATCACATTTGGTTAGTATTAATTTGTAAGGTTGTACAAATTGCTGCTTCTCCTGAATTAACATTGGAACACAATGGCTCAAAGTTTGTCAATTGTAACTTCAGATAAACTTCATTTTTCTTTGACAACTTTAGTCAAAACTGTTTTGTGTCACCTCAATAACAAAATCCACCATACCTAAAGAAGCAGGTCTAGGTGTGTACTTTTTTCCAGCTCAGCCTATCATAAGTTCCTGCTGAAATTCTACAAATTGCCTTTGTTAAAAAGCCCCTGTTGGTCGAATCTTATATATGAACCTGAACTTACTGATTTGTATACAGATGAGAATCTAAAAAACAAAATTTAAATAATAATAATAATTCTTGCAGGTTGGCATTCGTTTTCATAAAAAAAAGAGCCCTTTCTTTACTTCTACATATGTTCCCGCTGCTGTCTCAGCCAATGAGGAGAGAGAGATCAGGGAGAAGCTCAGCTCTCATGCACATTGCTGGTTCGAAAGGGAACCCAGGTAACTTTTAGGGGAGATGTTTGGGGCCACTGCACACAGAAGGTTTTTTACTGTCATGTATAGAATGTATGAACGTAAAAAACCTTGAGCCTTTAAAACCACTTTAAGCAGAAAAAGGTATTACTTCCACCACTAAATGACAGCTTCCAGCTTCCCGTTGGCTTCTTTCATTTTGTACACAAGCTGGTAAAAATGCCATGTTTTGTTAATGATCAATGTTCTATAGAGATCTTAGAGAGATTGTTGTAAAAACAGTTATCCACTCTAGTCCTTGCCAGAAATGCTTCAGTGATTTAAAGGATACGTTCACCTTTTTTTTTCTAAATTCCAGCTTGCTTATGCACCAATATAGCATGAATGTACTTCTTTTTGAATAAAAAAGCTTTCTATTTATCCTACACAGCCATTACCTCAGTATCCAGCTTGTTATATAAAAAACTCTCAATTACACCTCCATTACATCCTGGACAGACCTTGGAATGTGAAAACTGTTAAAACACAGAAAGGACTTCACCAGCTGGCCTGAAGGGACTTCCCTATGTGACAAGCAAATGTACTCCAATATGGCAAAAAAATGCATGCAGGAATGTGAGTTCCTGCTACACAGAGATGTGAATGGGGCCTGAAAGCGGAATGTCCACATCCACTCCCTCCTATGTACTTGTATAAAGCTGGTCATACATTATGCAATCTGATTGTACAATCTCTGTACAATTTTCTTTAGATTTACCAGAACTATGGAATAGGTAAACAATCTATCAATTTGTATCAAATCAGACAGGCCCTTGCACTACATAGCTGATGTAGATCTAAAGGAGATTGTACAATCAGATTATACAGAAAATGGGTGGAAGGTGGTATAGTAAATGAGGTAGGTGTGGTCCAGAATGATGAACACACCCTATCACACCCTTTTCTGTGATGCTGGAAGGCAGTGGATGTCACATGACTGAGGTGAGTGAGAGATAAGCACATTGGGATGACTGGGCCAGAAACAACAATAGAAAACACTTCTATTTATTATGAAAAATGAAATTCTGCCCAAAAAGGTATTACTAACACCAATAAATTACAGTTTTTGGTCATCCTCCATCTTGTTTTACAAGTACCCGTTTGTTAATCCTGCTCAACAGGACACCAAGTGCACCAACGCCAGCCTAGTCGAAGATCTTGGATATCTCTATTGTAAGGTTTCTCATTGTTACTTCCCTGGTATCAGTGATTTAGTGATTTGTGGCCTATTACCTCACATGTTCACTGCCTGGGTCTGTGATTTTCAGGAAAAAGGAGGGGCAGGAAGGGGAGGGGGATAAGGGGTAATGGATATCCATGTAAACAGGATGTTGTTTAGGAATTGGATGATAATAAGTGCATCCTTTCATCTGAATACATAAATGTATTCCACTAGAACCAGGTTTTCAGAGTAAACAGTCCCAGTCCCAACAATGCCCCTGTCGTGCGTATTTAAGTTTGGACATGCCCATAGGTTTAGTTAACACAGAATTCTGTTTACTTCAGAGGTAATTAATATTGCATCATTTTGCCTCATCAAACTTTAGCAACACCTTTGCTCGGGATTGGGATACTTCTAGTTCCTCCTTTCTCTATAAATGTCAATAAAATTACTTAGCAGTAACATTACCTGGAACTTTGTAAAACAATTGCAGTCCTTCCTGCAGAATGTCACTGTAGCACAATATTGATGTATACTTTAAACTTTTCTCCCTATTTCATCACTTCTGTGGTTTCTACTAGTCCACTTCTGTGTTATTACAGTTGTGTATAATAAACCTTTCAGTTGAGGGTGAAGAGATGACAAAAACAGATACCAAAGCTAAATAATAGTATTTACACATATTTTACTACCTATTATATAGTGTGTAGGGGCTTTCTGTTGATTGGATCGGCTGCTGCTCCTGTATGTATGACATGTTTATAATAAACCTACATTGATATCTCTGGCTTAGATGCTATTCATAGTCTAAACCTAAAATCCAGAACACTAATCTATTTACCATTTCCTTTAATCTTTATCTTTCTCCTTTTTCTACTTTGTCTCCTTCTGCTTTCTTGGTTCTTTTTAAAGTGATTGGCTTATCATAGTTATAAAATCCATAGATAGTTATTGACATAAAGCTCCTTACCAAAATTTTAGCCACAAGATTAAACACCTTTATTGGCAGATTAATCCACAGAGACCAAACTGGATTTATACCCTTTCGTCAGACTAGTGACAATGTCCGCCGAGCAGCACTCATAGCCCACGCAGCCAGAAAACGCTGCATCCCAGCATACTTTCTATCTCTCGACATAACCAAAGCTTTTGACACCCTGTCTTGGCCCTACCTTCTCCCCACCCTACGAAACTGGGGATTTGGTCCGCAATTTCTCAGATGGGTCGAAGCTCTCTATCATAACCCGAAAGCTTACATTAAATATGCAGGCTACATTTCACCAAAATTCAATATTGAAAGAGGAACAAGACAAGGGTGTCCACTTTCTCCTCTCCTCTTTACGCTAGCAATTGAACCCCTGGCTGCTAAAATCAGATCGAATCCCACCATTAAAGGCATTGAACTCGGGGGACATTGTCACAAACTTTGTCTCTTCGCAGACGACATCCTGCTATTCCTGTCTTCCCCCTCCATCTCCGGTCCAAATCTCATCCGCACTCTGGAAGCCTTTTCCAAAATCTCTGGCCTGACAATCAACAAACAAAAATCTAAAGCATTAAACATCTCCCTACCCCCACACGAACTAGCACAGGCGCAAACAGCCCTTCCTTTCTCTTGGGCAACAAAATCTATTCCCTACCTTGGGATCCAACTCCCTGCTGACCCCACCCTCCTCTTTCACACGAATCTTCCCCCTATGCTGAGAACTATTACCGAACTAATGGACAAATGGTCCTCTCTACCCCTCTCCTGGCTAGGAAGAATTGCTGTGGTGAAAATGTGCATCCTTCCAAAACTCCTCTACTACTTCAGAGTACTCCCCACATCAATTCCAACATACTATCTCCGCATTCTCCAATCCAGGACAACTAAATTCATCTGGGGCCCAACCAGACCCAGAGTCCCCAAACACACCCTGTACCTTCCTAAATTGGGAGGAGGCCTAGGCATGCCCAACTTCTCGCTCTATTATAAAGCAGCCCAACTAGCGAGTCTTCCCAAGTACCACGCCACTCAAGAAGTCCCACTATGGGTTGCCATAGAAGCAGTGGACTGCGACCCCTTATCCCTTGCCAATATCTTATGGCTTAACCCAAAAGAATACCCTCCCATCACCAACCCGATCACCAAACACTACTTATCCCTCTGGAATAGGATCAAAGCAAAACACTCGCTACAATCCGCCCACAACCCCCTCCTT
The DNA here is from genome assembly GCA_018402905.1 of Glandirana rugosa. NCBI lineage: Eukaryota > Metazoa > Chordata > Amphibia > Anura > Ranidae > Glandirana > Glandirana rugosa. The sequence continues at coordinate 291,611 of BLSH010480446.1, forward strand.
TCTTTCCTTCGGAACCCTACCTTTACCCCGGCCTGGGAACAACCTAATGCCTTCCAAGCATGGACTAATCAAGGGCTATTCAGACTCTATAACTTAACCTCCTCTTCCTCCTTTCTCCCTTTTCAAGACTTGAACCTTCCTCAATCAGAGATTTTTCGCTACCTTCAGATAAAAAATTTTTACTCGCCTAACATCATAAATAATGCCCCATATCACAGCCTCACCTCCTTTGAGAACATCTGTAGACAAGATCCTCACGCAAAAGGGACTATCTCCACATTATACTCCCAACTCCTATTCACAACATACACTGAACTCCCTTCATATACCCAGAAATGGGAAAATGACATTGGCTCCCCCCTGGATAGGGCCCAATGGGCTATAATCTGGAACGCAATTAAATCCTCCTCCCCTAATACCCGAGTACTTGAAACCAACTACAAAGTCCTCACTAGGTGGTACCTAGTTCCTTCGAGAATAGCGAAATACGTCCCTTCACACTCCCCGCACTGTTTCCGGGGATGCAACGAACTGGGGACCTTTTTTCATATATGGTGGACCTGCCCTCAGGCCCGCACCT
>BLSH010480477.1:0-10588 GCA_018402905.1 Glandirana rugosa
CCCAAAGTTCGGTACGGACCCGAACGTTACAGTCCGGGTTCGCTCAACACTAATAGTAAATGCTATTTTTTGTTTGAACCTCACAGACTCCCTGAAACCCATTCATGGACCTCAGTTTAAAAAACCCTGCTTTATAAGGAGTCTTCCTAAAGCTGGCCATATAGTGTTAAGAGATGAATGAAGGACGCCCCCTGCCTTGACATGGTATTCTGACTGGAGCCACTGATCTATGGATAATTGTCCAACTTGTCCCCTCAACATACACTATATTACCAAAAGTATTGGGACACCTGCCTTTACACGCACATGAACTTTAATGGCATTCCAGTCTTAGTCAATAGGGATGAATATTGAGTTGGCCCACCCTTTGCAGCTATAACAGCTTCAACTCTTCTGGGAAGGCTGTCCATAAGGTTTAGGAGTGTGTCTATGAGAATGTTTGACCATTCTTGCTTTGTGCATTGGTCCAAATCATTTGGTGGAGGGGGATTATGGTGTGGGTTTGTTTTCAGGGGGTGGGCTTGGCCCCTTGGTTCCAGTGAAGGGAAATCTTAAGGCGTCAGCATACCAAGACATTTTGGACAATTTCATGCTTCCAAATTTGTGGGAAGAGTTTGGGGATGGCCCCTTCCTGTTCCAACATGACTGCACACCATTGCACAAAGCAAGGTCCATAAAGACATGAATAAGCAAGTTTGGGGCGGAGGAACTGTTGTCCTGACCTCAACCTGACAGAACACCTTTGGGATAAATTAGAGCAGAAACTGCGAGCCAAGCTTTCTCTCCAACATCAGTGCCTGACCTCACAAATGTGCTTATGGAAGAATGGTCAAACGTTCCCATAGACACACTCCTAAACCTTGTGGACAGCCTTCCTAGCAGAGTTGAAGCTGTTCTAGCTGTATAGGGTGGACCAACTCAATATAGAACCCTACGGACTAAGACTGGAATGCCATTAAAGTTTATGTGCGTGTAAGCGCAGGCATCCCAATACTTTTGGTAATATAAGTTTAAGTCAATTAAACAATCAACTTCTATCAAATGGCGGGAGTCCAACTGTAGGCAGTTGCAGTCTGTATACCCTACAGTAGGTGGCGCTCGACCAAAGTGGAAATTCAGATGGTGAAGGAAGTTGTGAGGAGCTCGGTTTCTCTATGACTTTCTGCAGTCACAAGGAGACAGCTGTCTGATTGGACACTGGCCCCCCACGTGACTTTGGTGGCCATCTTGGGCCAGGCAGAGTCTATTTAAGACTTCGGGTCCCGGGTTTGATATGCTTTATGCGAGTGGTTAGTGTAGGGACAGGTTCAGCAGGGAAAGGTTCCTGAGGAGTAAGGAAAGTGCAGGGACTATGCTATCTCCTCGTAGTAAGCCTCCCATTTGGGGGTGAACCGGCCAGGCCGCATTCCTGATCCTTACTGCTGTTGAAGACGGCAGAAGCAGGGGCCTGTCTGTGCGTTGTTGGAACAATATACTGTTTTCATCCTCTTTGGCCTCTAAATGTATTCTTGCCACCAGCACACCACGCTGCGCCCTAACCGCACACCCATTGATTGAAATTCATCCAGTCCACCAGGAGTTTCGATCAGTGTATGGCCAGCTTAATACTGCTGTACCTTGGCTTTGAAAGTGTCTCTTAAACAGGGAAAATCCTTTTGCAGGCAGTCTGACATGGTGGCATCACAGTCGCCTGGTGACATGGTAGTCTCTGTGTTAATGTGGCACTTTTTATAGGAACAAAGCAACCTCTCTGTGTGTATATTATGTAACATGGTGCCACCACCATGTCTAATAATAAATTCCCTAAAATTGACCTTCCACTAAATTTGCAGTTTGCCAGAATCAATTCCTGACATGTTACAATATACTGTACAGCAATAGAATAATTTTTCAAAAAAGTTCTACCTTTTATTATTAAAAAGTTGTCCTTGAGCTCCAGTGAGTGCTTTTGCCTAGGTTGAGATGATGTCATCAGTCTGCTGCAAGCAGGAGGAAGCATTTCCTCAGTCTCCTCTCCTCCAGTGATCAACTGGAACATTGTAAGCAATTCACAAGGTGAGAGACAGCAGCAGGGGCTGATCTGATTCAGACATTTGTGAACATAGCCTGTGCATAACTGCACAGGCACTAGGACTTACAGTGCCTTAAAGAAGTATTCACTCCCCTTGAAATGTTCCACATTTTGTCATGTTACAACCAAAAACGTAAATGTATTTTATTGGGGTTTTATGTGATAGACCAACACAAAGTGGCACATAATTGTGAAGTGGAAGGGGAATGATAAATGGTTTTCAATTTTTTTTACAAATTAATATGTGAAATGTGTGGCGTGATTTTGTATTCATCTCCCTTTTTTCTGATACCCCTAACTAAAATCTAGTGGAACCAATTGCCTTCAGAAGTCACCTAATTAGTAAACAGAGTCCACCTGTGTGTAATGTAATCTCAGTATAAATACAGCTGTTCTGTGAAGCCCTCAGAGGTTTGTTAGAGACCTTAGTGAACAAACAGCATCATGAATGCCAAAGAACACGCCAGACAGGTCAGGGATAAAGTTGTGGAGAAGTTTAAAGCAGGGTTAGGTCACCGAAAAAAAAAGACGGTGCTTTGGTCAGATGAGACCAAAATTGAACTTTTTGGCCTAAAAGCAAAACACTATGTGTGGCAGAAAACTAACACTGCACATCACCCTGAACACACCATCCCCACTGTGAAACATGGTGGTGGCAGCATCATGTGGTGGGGATGCTTTTCTTCAATACGTACAGGGCAGCTGGTCAGAGTTGATAGGAAGATGGATGGAGCCAAATTCAGGGCAATTTTAGAAGAAAACCTGTTAGAGTCTGCAAAAGACTTGAGACTGGGGCAGAGGTTCACCTTCCAGCAGGACAACAACCCTAAACATACAGCCAGAGCTACAATGGAATGTTTTAGATCAAAGCATAATCCAATTGAGAATCTGTGGCAAGACTTGAAAGTTGCTGTTCACATACGCTCTCCGTCCAATCTGACAGAGCTTGAGCTATTTTGCAAAGAAGAATGGGCACAAATGTCCTCTCTAGATGTGCAGCACTGGTAGAGACTTCCCCAAAAAGACTTGCAGCTGTAATTGCAGTGAAAGGCGGTTCTACAAAGTATTTACTCAGGGGAGCTGAATACAAATGCCCCCCACACTTTCCATATTTATTTGTAAAAAATATTGAAAACCATTTATCATTGTCCTTCCACTTCACAATTATGTGCCACTTTGTGTCGGTCTATCACATAAAATCCCAATAAAATACATTTAAGTTTTTGGTTGTAACATCACAAAATGTGGAAAATTTCAAGGGGTATGGATACTTTTTCAAGGCACTGTATATGACTGTGTCATCTCTGAGTCAGCATCTCAGTTTAGGAAGTAGATGATGACTCTGGATCAGTGGCGTCACTAGGGTTGGTGTCATCTGGTGCGGTAAAACATGGTGTCACCCCCTACCCCTATATTCTGGCTGGCAGCCCAGCGTCGGAGCTCGGCATGCGTTGCGGCAGTCCATAAGGCCTGCAGGCAGTATTAGGGCTAGAGGATATAAGGTTAGGCATTTCCTAATGGCTCAGTCCCTAAGAGCAGTAATGGATAATAGCCGACAGGCCCTCTTACCAGACCCAATGAAACTGCAGCAGCGATCCCTCCATCTCGCTCTCTGGAGGCACTGGGCAACAGCATGGCTCTCTTTCTGGTTCTGCTGGGCAGCAACATGGCTCTCTCTCTGGTGGCACTTGCCAATATGGCTCTCTCTGGCTTCCGCCCAGCACAGTCCTCTCTTTCTTTGCCCTGTAGCACTTACTTCCTCAGCTTTTTCCCGGATTCCAGTCAGTCTATCAGTCTTTCTCTCTCTTTTTCTCTCCCAGAGTGTATGCTGGGAGCTGTAGTCTGCTCCCTGTGGACAACAGTGGAGCTGCCAATCTTCTGGGACTACATGTCCTATGATGCTCACTTATAATGGCGGCCCGTCCATAGAGGGCACACGAGCACCACCCCCCCATCCATGCGTCCGTGCCCTCTAATCTACATATCAGGGCACCGGACTACTGTTTCCAATGGCGGGGGTGTGATTTTTGAAGCACGTGATTAGAGCCAGAGGCTCTAATTGGCTTCAAAAAAGGGTGGGCTAATCCCACCCGGTTGTGTGACGATAGCAAATTAATTTTTGCTATTTTCACACTAAAGTTCCTCCTCACCAATCAGGAGGCAGGTCGTGAGACCTGTTTCCCGACTGGCCAAAGCGTCAGGCGATCCTATTGGATGCCTAGCGCTTAAGTGGAAGAGAGAGAAGACACACAGTGGAGGAAGCCGCCAGAGAAGCGGACACCGGAGCCGCTGCCTGCACTCCAGGAGAGGACACCACAGCCCGCTGCGTCCTTAACTCTAGATCGGGTAAATTGCGGAACCGCCCACTGCCACCCCTCCCCCCATCGTGGCGGGGTGGTGCTGTCAGTGCCTGCCACGCCGATGGCTGCCCTGGGGTGGGTTGTTTGCCGCCCTCTCAAAAGAAAAACCCCCCAGCCACCATTGTTCCCTTAGTCTCTTTTGATTGGGCCTCCACTGTGGTCATTGGGGAGGGAAACAGAGCAGGCAGGAAGCTGGGCAGGGAACCTGATGAGAGCCGCTGTCTCTTCTCCTGCACTGCTGACGGGAAAAATGAGGGGGCAAGTGGGGGAAACAGTCTGACAGCCAGTGGCTCACCTCTTCCCTGTTACAACGCCGCTGAGTTCTCTGGCGGACTGAGCAGGGAAAAGAGCCCACAGTCACCCTTCTGATGTGGGGGCTCAACATAAGGTTCCCACCTCATCCCTTTAAAACCAAACACATTAATTACACCGATTCTGTGGCTGATTAAGGTGGTAATTAAACTCACTTAGTGCCTTATCTGCATTAAATAAGCCGCAGAATCAGTGTAATATATAGATGTACAGTATATGTGTTCGGGTTTAAAGGGATGAGGTGGCAGCCCTAGCTCGACAGCACCTTGATGGTGTCACCCCGCTGGTGAGTGGCACCCGGGTGCGGGCCACACCCCCCGCACCCCATAGCGATGCCACTGCCCTGGATGATGCCTGAACAAAGATGGCTTCGTCTTTCTGAAGAGAAAAGCTGAAAAGGTTTTGTTAGAGGGGAGTACTATGATCTATGTGAGAGGTAACAAATACTTGGACGTGTTATGATGACCCATTACTTCACATGAAAATAATATAGCTGATGTCAGGTCTATGTTAATAGCATGGACCAAGTAGTAAAGCATTAACACGCATAATAGCAGAAGGATAATGATGACCCCGAGAGGCATTAAATATCTGAGAGTGTTACACTGACGCATTATTGAACGTGCTGCACTTAGCATGAAATAATGTATCAGAAGACAGGTCCACTTTGACAATACACCATATCATTTATTCTCTTTTTCCACTGCACCATCCAGGTTATAGATGCCGTACCACGTTCATCAGTTAATTTAGATGTGAGAGTTCATTGGAACAATTCACGCTTGCTCTTCATTTTGTGAAGGGGTGGAAATCTCTAGCTCATCATATTCCCATCCACCGGCCATACATGGAAGATCGTCCAGTTTAAGGTGTTCTCGTGGCTCTTTGGCACTCTGCAAATATTTGCTCTGCGATGAATAATAAATGATTTAGCGAGGAGCTCCCCCCGCTCTCCTGGCTGTATTTCCATCCTCGCTCTGCCGACCATTTCTTAATAAAGCCAATAAACCAGGAGAGGTGAGCTGCCATTCATCATATTAATGGATATACAAAAGGTCAGGAATAATGACCAGCCTGCACCGTTCTCCCAGCACGATTCGCCATTGTCACGCCGCTACTATTGTATCTCGTGAAGTCATTTCAGAGCTGCTATCTCCGTACGTGGATGTATGTTATGCAATTCCTGATTAATGGCGCTGAGACTCACATGCTGGAGAGCGTTAATTAATTGGCAATTTTCTTACCAGCAATGAATTCTAGCCTGGTGTGTATTTAAATAACATAGTGTACAGATCAGTAAAGGGAATAAACATTGATACAAAGTAGTGGGAGATTAAATGTCCACACGTGGGAAACAGGGGGGCAGTTGGGATTTTGGGGAGGCACATGAAGTTCTCATTGAAGATTTTGCCATGGGCAGTCTGGACTATAAATACTTAGAAATGTACTCTGCCCACAATTCGCTTAACCTGACCATGCGATCCATTCCATATGTCCCTAGTTCACACTCTAGTCTCTTTCAACCCATGCACACTACCTCTGGGGGCATGTCTCCATGAAATGACCTTAGGTAATTATTTTCTGCAGCCCTTCATATCACTATGGTTTCTATCACTATTCAAGTTTTCCTTTCTTTTCTCTTCTCTTTTCCCCTTTGGGGAATCACGTGGTTTTCATGCAATTTCTGTGCCTTTGACACACCTCCTGTCTTTTGTTTAGCACGTGGTCAATCACTTATCTATCCCCCTTTTTTTATGCTAACCACTTATTTATTTTACAGATATATTAGGAGTCACTTCACTGCACTATTGTTTAACTTGATTGGATATTCTTTTTCCTTCTTGGGGTATGTATGTGCGTTCACCCTCCCCTTGGGTTCAACCCCCACAGCTCCCAGGAGAGACTTACAAAACCTGATTTGGAGTACCGCTACTTCACAGTAACTTTTATGTAAGTATTAACGGAGACATATATATGTATATATCCTTTGCTTCCCTTTGTGTCTATTTTCCTTGCCATCCAGGCAAAATATTAGATCATTGCGGTATCTTTTTCATCTTTTGCAGATATGATATGCGTCTGCTCCTAATGAGTGGAAATTGTCAGCGAAACGCGTCGAGCCTTAGATGCCATTATGTTCTACCAATATATAGCTCTATCTCAATTGTTACCCATCTATACAAAATAATTTTTCCAGCGACTACCATATTAAGCACTTGGCATATAATACTGTTTACTATAATAAGATAATGTGATTTTATGTGTATATATGAATTTTCTAATATGTTGATATATATGAATTTTCTATGCATTGTTTTGTATATAGAAATGGGGGAGAGAGGGTTTAGGGACAGGACACCCTTAGGCAGATGCAAAAGCACTTGGCAGACTCCGCAGACCAAAAATAGTCATAGGCAGACAGCTATACAGATAGAGGGCCTTTAAGCTGGATGCCGCGCACTGTATTTTGTAGAACTGCTGTCTTCTATAACAACTGAACTTTCAACAGTCAATATAGATCTGCACACGTAACTCACAGTATCCCATTGCAGATCTTCTCTCACATCTCACAATATCCTACTTTAGATTACACTGAACTCCCAGTCTTTCACTAGACTTGGAATCGGCCTCGGACAGGCTAGCAGCCAGGTGCTCCCGGATAGGCCTTAGGCTTCAAGACTAGCAACCGGGAGCAATACAACACATATCCACCCAGACAGCCGTCCAGGTGGCACAGAACACCGAATCACCTGACTTCTCCCAAATAAATAGGCTCTCCCAGCAGGCCATAGGACCAAAGAGACTGCCATCAATTGGCTGTGACAACCTATCAACTCCTAACCTGCATTCACTATGCCCGTGCCATTCTAATGCCACAGACAATGCCACCTAGTGACAGAAGAGAGAGGTGCACCAGATTCAGGTTTAAGGGCAAAAGTCAGTGGATCACCCTAACAATTAGCCAGGCGAGTTACCACCAAGCAAACTAAATTTGTGAGCAGCCCTGTTTAGGACCAGGGTGCAACAATGTTATCATGCACGTCAATTAAAGTCCCATTAACCCCTGTTTTATATGTCCCTAGTTCAATTTTTGCAATCACTAAAATGTTATATAATCTATAACATGGAACATGTAAAATGTGTCTTGTTTAGTATTGTGATTTTATGGATATAAAATAAATAATGATTTTATAATTAATTTTGTGTTAATTGCAGCTTAAAAAAATCCCTATTTTTGTATTTTTTTGGTCTTCTATAACATGTTAAAGTGATAATAAACATTCGCTTTTTGTTCCCTTACAATAACAAACATGTCATACTTACCTCCTCTGTGCAAGGGTTCTGCACAGAGTGGCCCCGATCCTCCCCTTCTGGGGTCCCCTACCGATGCTTCTGGCTCCTCTTCTTCTTGAGTGGCCCATCAGGGAAGCGCTTCCGCTGGGGACAGCTGTGTGGGCGCGCTCCCATGTCCTGTTGCTGCATTCATTGACACAGACAACAGGACTCGGCTCCCGCATCATTGGACTTGATTGACAGCAGCAGGAGCCAATGGCTCCCCTGCTATTAATCTATCCAATGAGGACCGGAGCCCGCAGCTGGAGCTGCTAGGCTCATCCCTGGCACAGTAACGATCGGGCTCAGGTAAGTAAACGGGGGCTCTGGGGGGCTGCTGTAACAAAAAAGGTTTTTCACCTTAAAGCGGAGTTCCACCCTAAAGTGGAACTTCCGCTGGTTGGATTCCTCCCCCCCTCAGGTGTCACATTTGGCACCTTTCGGGGGGGAGGGGGAAGAGGACACCTGTCTTTAGACAGGTGTCCTTTTCCACACATCCGGGAGCTCTGGCCGGCGGACGCGGCCGCTGACGTCAGCAGCCCGGCTCCCTCCTCCCTGCTCGCTCTGCTTCTGGCCGCCTGGCCAGTAGCAGAGCGTGGCAGAGCCTCGGGCATGCGCAGTAAGGTGCCCGGCATGAAGCTGTACTGCTTACACGTCCGGGTTCCCTTACCCGCGATGGAGGCGGCTGCACCTGTCCCCCGATCCGAAGATCGGCGGCGGGTGCCGACATCGCTGGACTCCAGGACAGGTAAGTGTCCTAATATTAAAAGTCAGCAGCTACTCTATGTGTAGCTGCTGATTTTTAATTTTTTTTTTAGCCTCGGACCTCCGCTTTAAGGCAAAAAATGCTTTAAGATGAAAAACCAGGAAGGGGCGGGGGTTATAACCCCTTTAATGTTATTTCAATCATCACTTTCAATCTTTTGAAATCTCAACCTTTCATTAAATATAATCCCTATTGATCCTGCCATGAATGTCCTTGTTCAGGTACTTCTTACTTATAGGGTGATAACTAGTGATGGGTTTGGGCATGTTCGGATCAAACCCACCAGCAAGCCATCACTGCACACCGCCAATCATAGGCAGTGAGGCAATTCCCAACCGACAGCTGCACATACACATGCTGCCAATGATTGGCACAGTGCAGTGCCGGCATCCTGGCTTATTTGACCTGAACACTCCTGAACCCATCACTAGTGACAACACTCTGTTCCTATCTCCCATTTTTGCTCCAGCCTTGCCACCCTGTCCCACGAGCTTCCGGTAGAGACTACACACACACATTATGCTGGAATGATTTACTGTTGTTACCATCAGGAAACCTGTCCTGAGAAATACGATGAAGCCATGAAGTGCATGTAGAAAGGAAGGGACTACAAAGAGGATGCAGATGATCAACAGCACCAAGACGCAATCAAGGATTTTATGGAAAAGAACAAATACATGGCAACTGCTTATGATGCACAGTGTATAGTGCAAACTTTGGGGTTGATTTGCTAAAGGCAAAAAGACTGCACTTGCAAGAGCAGATGCTCCAGAGCTTAGTAAATGAGCAGAAGCTCTGCTGACTTCCATCATCCAATCAAGTGCAAGCAAAAATGCTGTTTTTTTATTTTTCTTGCACCTGACTGGGTATTCTTTACAAAGTGAAGCTTTACCTCATATATTAAGCACTGTAGCAACTGCACTTGCAGGCTGCAAATGCACTTTGCAAAGTGCACAGTCTATTTGCCTTTAGTAAATCAACCCTTAAATGTCATCCAGTTAGGGTTTTCATCTAATCTAATTTTATCCTCTAAAATCTCTGAGGTCATAAACAGAGGTATCTAGCACACCAATCCTACACAGAGATGGGGGATATGAATGTGGGGATGATCTGATAAAGGGCCGAATTATCCTCTTACTAGTTCAATTTATGGATGAAGGAAGGGTGATTCCATCCATTCAATGGAATGAGCTTTTTCTAGATATTGGCAAGTCTACTTTCAATAGACTTCACTCTGCGTTTGGGAATTTGTTTATTTCTACCGTGGACTCCCCATGTCATCACTGCTTAGCACTGGCTATGCCAAAGCACCGAGACTCAATAGCATCTGCTCTTTTTCAGAAATCCCCCAAGACAAGGTATGGGTCTCAATGTGACACTGACAGATCACAGCCCTGAAGTTTGTCCCACTGGTGATGAAAGAATCCACAAGACAGGCCCAATTCCAGAAGGGTTTTGAAGTCCCGACACTAGACAGTCACAGTGTAACTCTGGGTATGGAACAGAACCCCCTAAAGACTTTTTCTCGTCTACGATAACTCAGAGCCACGAAACCGTATCGGTCACGATTCGTCACTACTGTACCCCTCAGGTGCCATCTTTATTTGTTTAAGGGTTTGCGTCTCACTTCAGATAACTTTCATCTGAACGGTTATAGATCTTTTTCGAGTAAGGTAACTTACCTACCTTAGTGGGAAGGAAGTAGGTATTTAACTTGATCATTCTCCTATTAAGCCGGGAAATAGT
>BLSH010480477.1:10598-24747 GCA_018402905.1 Glandirana rugosa
AGTAATCTATCTCAGGATGCAGGATCAGGTCTTAAAATGGCTAAAATCTGTCCCTCACGCCGTCAGCTACCTTTCCCTATACTAACCCAAGGAGCATGTGACTGCAGCACTGTGACTCCAGCTTATAAAGAGGCTGGGTCACATGATGCACTGGCCAATCACAGCCATGCCATTAGTAGGCATGGCTGTGATGGCTTCTAAGGGCAAACCAGTGAAACGCTTGTTGATTGGCTGCCCTGCAGCTTCTCAACACGTGGAATAAAATAGCAGAACCCCGGACCGAACCCGAACGATTTTTGAAATGTCCGGGTCCGGGTCCGTGCCACGGACACCCGAAAGTTCGGTACGGACCCGAACGTTACAGTCCGGGTTCGCTCAACACTAGTCATGATCACCCCCTCTAATGTGAGGGGGCATATATTCCAGGGCAAAGAAGTGCATCCGAGAGGAGTCAAAACGATGCATAAGGCCCATATGCCGACTTATGGGGGTCTCCATACGTTTTTTAACAACCAAGGATACATGGTCCCTTATAAGGTGAAAGAAGGGCCTTCTAGTCTTACCAACATAGAAGGCCCCACAGTCACAAAACATGATATATATGACCCCTATGGATTGACAGTCTACTCTGAATTTCGGTTTGAAGGTGCGACCATTCGGGAGAATAATGGATCCTGACTCAAAGATATATTTGCAAAAATTGCAAGAGTTGCATCGAAAAGTGCCACACTTGACCACTGTTTTTCTTTGATCTGTATTGGGTGGGAGATGACTGCGTACCAGTCTATCCCTAAGGGATCGTGATCTTTTAAAGGTGATTTCTGGGTATGTTTGAAGATGTTTGGACACTGAACTATCAGCCATTAGTAAATACCAAAATTTGTCCATAACCTGTCTGATTTGTTTATGTTGGCCTGCAAATCTGGTGATGAGTCTTACTGTATCCAAGGGTCTCCGATTTCTTGGATCTTTAGGCCCTAATAATTGTTCCCTTTTCTTTTGTTTAGCTCTATGGTAGGCTCGTTTCAAGCAGTTTCTGCTATAACCTCTCTGTAATAGCCTGGATTGGAGATTTTTGGCTTCTTTCTCGAAATCGGCCTCATTGCTGCAATTCCTCAGTGCTCTGAGGTATTGACCATAAGGAATATTTTTAATTAATGCAGATGGGTGGGAGCTAGTTGCATGCAGCAAGGTGTTGCCACTAGAAGGTTTCCTGTATAAGGTAGAGCCAATTCTCCCATCTTCCTGGACGTAAATGGTCACGTCCAAGAAGTTGAGAGATTCTTGGCTGCATTCCATGGTAAATTTAAGGTTGAAATGATTAGCTCGCAGTTGGTCCATGAAAGAGGACAATTCCGAGAAAGTGCCTGTCCAGACTACAAAAATGTCATCTATATATCTTCTCCAGATCAACACCTTTTCAAAAAGATCATGTAGATCCTCCCTATAAAACAGATTACGTTCCCACCCCCCCAGGTACAGGTTTGCGTACGACGGGGCGCACTTGGTCCCCATGGCCACTCCCTGCACCTGGAGGTAGTGGGAACCCTCAAAAAGAAAAATATTATTTTCCAAGATGAATTTTAATAAATCAAGAATAAACATATTGTACGGCCTGGCAGTGTCTGGTCGTTCCGAAAGGAAGGACCCCACTGTCTGGGTGCCTAGATCATGTGGAATGGAGTTATATAGGGCTTCCACGTCTATGGCCACAAGCCATGCCCTGTCTGGAATCTGCAGATCATCGATGGCTCTAAGAAGATCCACAGTGTCCTGCAGATACGAGGGTAAGGACACAACATGAGGCCTCAAGTAGTCATCAATTAGTTGGCTCGCGGTTTCCGTGAGGCATCCATTGCCTGCTACTATAGGTCGACCTGGGGGATTCGTGAGATTCTTATGAATTTTGGGTAATGCGTATAGTGTCGGTGTTCGCGGGTGCTCTACATTGAGGAAATCCAAGGTCTTCTTGTCAATCAAATTTGTATGGTATGCGATGTTTAATAATTTCCTATATTTAGCTTGAATCAGTTGATTATAGGTGTTTGTGGTCTTTTTGTACCATTCTTTGTTTTTAAGAATATCTAATACCATGTTGATGTACATCGAGCGATTCATCACCACCAAGTTACCTCCCTTGTCGGAGGGCTTAATGATAATATCGCTCATACGTTCTAGCGATTGGATGGCATCCCTGTGCGCGGGAGATACATTTGCACATACACACGCTGCCAATGATTGGCAGAGTGCAGTGCCAGCATCCTGGCTTATTTGACACGAACACTCCCGAACCCATCACTAGTGACAACACTCTGTTCCTATCTCCCATTTTTGCACCAGCCTTGCCACCCTGTCCCACAAGCTTCTGATAGAGACTGCACAGTGCACACACATACACATTGTGCTGGAATGGTTTACTCTTGTTACCATCAGGAAACCTGAGAAATACAATGAAGCCATGAAGTGCATGTAGACAGGAAGGGACTCCAAAGAGGATGCAGATGATCAACAACACCTAGATGCAATCAAGGATTTTATGGAAAAGAACAAATACATGGCAACTGCTTATGATGCACAGTGTATAGTGCAAACTTTGGGGTTGATTTGCTAAAGGCAAAAATACTGCACTTGCAAGAGTAGTTGCTCCAGAGCTTAGTAAATGAGCAGAAGCTCTGCTGACTTCCATCATCCAATCAAGTGCAAGCAAAAATGCTGTTTTTTTTATTTTTCTTGCACCTGATTGGGTATTCTTTACAAAGTGAAGCTTTACCTCATATATTAAGCACTGGAGCAACTGCACTTGCAGGCTGCAAATGCACTTTGCAAAGTGCACAGACTATTTGCCTTTAGTAAATCAACCCTTAAATGCCGTCCAGTTAGGGTTTACATCTAATCTAATTTTATCCTTTAAAATCTCTGAGGTCATAAACAGAGGTATCCAGCACACCAATCCTACACAGAGATGAGGGATATGAATTTGGGGGTGATCTGATAAAGGCCCGAATTATCCTCTTACTAATTCAATTTATGGATGAAGGAAGGGTGATTCCATCCATTCAATGGAATGAGCTTTTTCTAGATATTGGCAAGTCTACTTTCAATAGACAGCAGTCTGTGTTTGGGAATTTGTTTATTTCTACCGGGGACTCCCCATGTCATCACTGCTTAACACTGGCGATGCCAAAGCACCGAGACTCAATAGCATGTGCTCTTTTTCAGAAATCCCCCAAGACAAGGTATGGGTCTCAATGTGACACTGACAGATCACAGCCCTGAAGTTTGTCCCACTGGTGATGAAAGAATCCACAAGACAGGCCCAATTCCAGAAGGGTGACAGGATGCATAGATGTTCAAGAAAGCCCAAAAGAAACAACAGAAACCAAATTGTTTAACAGATGACTTGTCCTGTGTAGAAGTTCTGAAGCTTGATGATGGTTAGCCCAGGAGGCACCTACACTTCTGGTAGAATGAGCCATCCCTGGAAAAGGCAGATCCCTTCCTTTCAAACCATAAGCGAGATAAGCTGACAAATCCAATGGAAAATAGTAGTGCCTTTTTTTTGGCCCTTTGGGAAGGACAAATAGAGTTTAATTGCCTGACTGTGGCCATCCTGATAGCCTGAACCAAGTCTAAGGTGTGGAGAGCCTTGTTCCCCGATGATGTCCTAGGACCCACTTTTCTCAACAAGGGCCCAGTCTTCACCCATCATGGCAGGCTGCGCCCCAGAGGGCCTTCGGGGACTCAATCCCCCAAGTTCACTGCCCTGGACCTGTTTAGCACCCTACCGGAAAACACCTTAGTTGTTCGAATGCACAGGGTTCCATATATGCAGGACCCAGTGCTGACCCTCAACATTACATCTCCACATCGCAAGTACCATTCTGCTGGATGATGATAGCCATAGGAATGGATCCAGATACCAAAACATCTCTTGAATTCTGAGGAACCATTAGAGACTCTGACTCTCTGCTAATCTGCGTATTGTGAAGCATTTTTTGTGTGGTGGGTGCCCTCTGAGATATCTGAGGGTTTTATAAATAAAGACATTGTGGGTTCTTGGTTTTCATGTTACTTTGGGGCCCCGTAGATCTGCAGGTCTGAAATCAGGAAGGAATATTGAGTTAGGGTGGTGTACTGATTGTGTTCTTTTCGGGGGGAGAGCGGATGGTGCAGCCGGCATAATATTCTCCTCTCAAAATTCTCTGCAGTTCACGCTCTGAGGCTTCAGATGTAACATCAGCCTGTGTTTCCTCTCAGGTACGGAATCAGTATTCGATCGCAGTGCCACATTGACAGAGTAATTTACCGGTGCAATTGAGATTATTCCAACACACCAAACTTCTATTCCGCTGCAGCTACAGACGGCGGCCTCACCGCCTCTTCCTTCTGAAATTTTTACATAAGCCCAACTAATCCCTGGACGGAATAGAAATGTAGGAGACAGAGAACAATAGAAAATGTAGCATGTGTACAAGGCAGGCACTCTGGGGCCATCAGTCGAAGTCTGCAGATAGATGGTAGATGCACTGCACGTTGACAGGGAAGAATATCACCCTCAAATTTATACAGCGACCATTTACTACAGAACTAAACATTTTATATTCGCCAAAAGTAAGGACAATTTCCTGGTTGAAACGTACCATGATCCCTAAACATAAATGCATTTTTTAGAAATAAATGTTTCTGAACTGCTAAGGCCCCATTCACAACTGAGGCTTCATTCACAATACAGTAGCGCATGAACTCACAAAAAAAAAAAAATGTGTGGCAAATGCTGAAAAACGCACAACTAAAAAATGTACAAAGCTTATAAAGATACTTGATTTACTTTGCTACGTTTGTTGCATGTAGGGCAGCTCATTAAAATGAATGGGCTGCCCTATGTGGGTAAATGTGCATATGCCCAACACCTGAAGTTGCACAATATAGTGTGAATGGAGGCTGAAACACAAGCGAAAAATGTGTGAAAACGTGCATCATGTTATTTTTCCCCCTAGTAACTAGCTTTCGATTGGCTAAAAATAATTTTTAAAAACCCTCAAGCCTTAGATGCCCACATAATGCTCAAAACGCTTGTAGAAATGTTCAAAAAACCCTGTAAGATGACAAAATACAATCAGTTCAAGTGTAAATGCAGCCTCAAACTGGTGTACGGTAAAATGTATCATGCTGGAACATCATTGTCGTTAAAAGACATCAGAGCTTGTTAACTGCATTATATGTAGCTATACATTTTACAAAGTTTATGTGTCTAGTCTGGTAACATGTGGGTGAAGACTGAGCGGGCACTAGAAATCAACAAATAAGTCAGCATTGTTGGTTATATAGATTTTCCAGAATGTCAAAATAATCATCTTTTGATTCAGTAGGGGAGCTCTCAACCAGGCCAGCCACAAAATCTTTTCCGATCTTTCATAGCAACTGTCAAATCTCTAATAGTTTTGAGAAATATTGGAGCTTTTCCTATCTAGAATGGCAATTTACCCTATGAGGTTCGGGTTGCAGCTATTGGTTAATCCTGATGACGCGTTGTAACAACCTGCCAAAAAGAAGACGTTTTCTGCACAGTGTTGAGTCAATGAAACCAGAAATTTCAATGGGTAGGTATGGACAGTTGCAGGTCAGGACCCTGGAGGGTGGGTGCAAGGTGGACTGTGAAAGACCGGAGACCGGTGGGCAGAGGGTGTACAGTGGCATAATAGAGACTCTGTATGACGGACAGAAGGAGGTCGTTGGATGGCCAGAGATTCCAACATTATGGGAAGTAGGTGGACACATGGAGACCTAGGAGGGTGGGATGAGACCCTGAGGGGTGGACAGAGGATGGACAGTGGAATGCTGAAGACCCCAAAATTCAGGCAGAGAGTGAAAGTTGAAGGCCAGTAACCTTGGAAGTCAGGCAGAGGGTGAATAGTGGAAGACCAAGGCTTGTAAGCTGTGCAGAATGTACACAGTGGAAGGCAGGAGACACTATAGAGTGGAAAGAGGACAACAGTGGAAATCTGGAGACCTTGGAAGTCAGGCAGAGTATGGACAGTGAAAGGCAGGTGACCCCAAAGGGCTGGAAGAAGGTGCACAATGTCAGAATGTGCATGGTGGAAGGTAGGAGACTCCATAGAGTGGGCAGAGGAAAGTCAGTGGAAAGTTGGAGACCTCAGAGTGTGGCCAGAGTGTGCACAGTGGAAGCCTGGGAATCCCAGACACCAGGCAGAGGGTGGTGATCAAGACTAAAGATTCCACAGGGCAGGCAAGAGTGAGAAAGTGATTAAGGCTGGGAACCCCAGAAACTGGGTGCACGGAGATTGGAAGTTTGTGAATAAGGCTCTCTTTCATAATCATACAGGGACCCCAATAAAATGGTCTTATGTGATTTTTCGGCCTTTGTAATGGATAACTTCTGGCAGTTTTGCTTTTTTATTAAGCTGTTCTGAAAGGTTTTTGATCAAATTTCAATAACAATGACCTGGTGAAATCTAGTTGGCCTACATTTAAAGCCCTCTTGCCTTTTATGCAAATACTTTATGGCACTCTACATCTGCCCAATATCTTCAGAAGGAACTTTTCCTCGAATTGGGATTATTTCAAGTTTTTCACCAACCTGTCTACTTCACCATTTTTCCCACTCCTCTACAAAACAATGAGAAATGCAGAAATTAAACAAAGTTTAGCAGAAAAACAGGGGGAAAACCAAATTACAGTAGGTGGATGAGGATAGTTCTGACTAATCCATGAAGAGCAGAGTACCTCTTTCCCTCCAGTACATGCAACCAATGGGTATAACGTCCTGTGCTGGCTCTCTGTAAGGGAAGTGAGCAGCGCTGGTGTAACAGGATTTACAACCTTGTGCTAGAGGTAAGCAATGTAGGGCTTATTTGCTTCATTGAAATCGAATTGGGGAAGATTTTAACAATGTTTTGAGTTTCTGAGAAATGCATTGAAATTAGTAGTAAACCTAATTTAAGATGGTATTTTGTCATTTTAAAGGCTTCCAATGACTCCTGAGGGTTACAGAAAAATCCTTTCAACTACCTTGGACCTATTCTTATGTCAAAAACGTCCCCGTAATAGCCAGCGACATAAAGTTAAATATTGAGGGAGCTAACTGTCACACACAACAAAGGTAAACTTTTTTTTTTAAGCTTATTTAAATCAGCAGAACTGAATGACCAAATGAGAGACTAATTGTTTGCAAAAAATTCAGGAAAGACCAAATTGCTTTTTTTGTGGCTAAACCAAGTTTGGAAAAATTACACATTCATCCCTACTTGATTCCAGCATGCTTTCCTGTGGCCACCATTGTGTTCCCTACATAGCCAGGGACATGACATACGGTGGTCCTGCAGTCATTTATATGGGATAGGTCAAGCAATAAATAGATTTGCCCTATCAGCATGCTGTCCTTTTTATCCGATATCTGGGAATTCTGCGTCCATGTCCCAGACGTCAGTGACTCGGTAGTAAGTGGTGTGTCGGCGGTTATTATTACTCCCTGGGATGGCTTTAGAGCTGCCGTTCCCTGTCTGGTAATCCTGTTCTATAATTGTACCTCTAAGCTGCCATTATTGGTTAAGCCCGTTAGTTACAGCCTGCAGACTCTGACACAGCGAGAAGATTGAACAGAGCGAGAACGTTGAATTAATGTGATGGGGCATTAAGTAAGTCACTGGACATCGCCCACTGCCCCTCCTCTGATGCCCATTCGCACTGGACGGACACACCGGCCTTTATCCATAGTCAGTGATCTCATTATTAGGGCTTTGGAATGGGAAATGCATTTTATGTGAGCATGGCGGCCTGGATTGGATGGCTCAGCTAGCGACTCAATATACGCGCTCTGCAGTCTGGAGAATTAGAACCACTAGGCTCTCTCTGCCGCGAGCTCAGCCTATAATAGGGTATTAATTGTTTGCGCTGGGAAGTCAGGGGTAAATAAACAGCCAGAGGAATCAATAATCAGCCAGGTCAGATGAACTTATTTATCGCTCTAGCAGCTGCCGGCAGCAGCCACATAATAGATGTATATGGAGTATTAAAGAGGTTTATTACGTCCTCTGCATGCTGCAGCGAGCTTATTCTGTGTGCGCTGCAGAGATGCCAGCGGCGGAGAGGAGGGGGGGTAACCTCTGTCTGCAGAGCTGACAATGTGATCCCCTCACTGGGGGACACGCAGCACATCTGATCCAGGAAGAGATACAGACACAACACACATACCAGCACAGACAAGGCCACAGGCTGGCTGGAAGGGTTCCAGTTTTTCCTTCATTACAACATCTATGTGTGTGAGAGGGAAATATTCAGATATTTATTGCAAATTGCAGGACAAGAAGCAGCTGTCGTTGTCTGTACTTCTCACATCATTTGAAAAGCAGGAGATCACTAAATAAGATCTACTCAAATTGCTGTTTACAACAATATACATTCAATTAAACTTCACAGTCCAGTACCTGACACCTCCACCACCTATGGGCCCTCAGACATCTGATCACCACTCTCTGCCACCTTGCACAGACATAAACATGGCTTTTCACCTCAGGCAAACATTCATAATTGTTGTGGGGAGGGAACGAGCTGCACTGGTAGACACTGGGGGCTTATTGGTGGGGTAGGGGGTTGGCAGCTGTTTCTTGGATCGAGTGTTGGTCAGCATGGCTTCCATAGTCATGAAAGGCCAGATCAAAGAACTGTCATCATGTCTATGGGTATCTATGGCAGATCAATAGTTCTGAGCCCTGTGCCCTCAACGCCATATCTAAAGTACTGGCTTAGGATAATGGAAGGTTTATGCAGAAAGTGTCAGTTTAGTGTTAGGGATAAGGTTAGTGGTTATTGTATGGTATTGTTAGGAGGTTAGTGTAGCTTTAAGGGCCAGTGATCAAGTAAAAACCCAATGAAGAGGTTAAGTCAGATCACGTCAGAGCTCATTTACACTATGGGAATTATTTATAAAAAAATAGTTATATGAGTGTCAGAAGCATTTGCATAGCCCTTAATAATAATCCCCATGTTTTGTATTTTACCCTATGATCGTCAGCTCCATTTGGTGGCCATAATGCGGTATTTTACTGAAATACATCAAACTAGAAATGTGTCCATTAGATGGAGCTGACGATCATAGGAAATAATTGTAGCACCCTTTAGCTAGTGTGCTAGTGTACATAGTTGTTAGAGTAGGTAAATTTGGCTTTGCTTGCCTAGCAGCCAAGTCTGGGCTGAATCTGTGTCAGGGATGAGTGACTCAGGAAGGCTGGATGACCCATCTCTGGTAACTTCCCCTGCTTTCTGGCAACCTTGGAGAAGCCTCCAGAAGTGGAGGGTGGAGTTTAGGAGGAGCTGTCTGGAGTATCGATCAGGGCCCCAGCCAATCCCCAGTAAATAGGCTGGCAGGGGGCGGGTACCTCATAAGTACTCATGGGTCTTGCCAGCAGGGGCAGTTGGGTGGAAGATAGAGAAGGAGTGCTGAGGATGCTGTCAGTGAGCCTTGAGGGTACCCCCTAGTCTGCAGGGGGTTACCTCCAACCTTGGGCTTGGGTTCTGGAGGGACCCTCTACAAAACATGGAGGATATCCTTCCTGGATGCATGGGAGCAAGTGTGAGGTCAGCAGGAGCAGGTCAGCATGTCCAGGAGTTCTCCAGGAGAAGTCAGCCGGGTGGGCTGATGAGTGTACAGCCTGGGAGGACTGTGGTGTCAGTGTGGAAGGACTGAGGAGGGGTAGCCAGGAGGGCTAGTGAAAGTGGCAGCTGCAGCCAGGCAGGCTGGCAGTACCCGAAGAGGTGGTGCTAGGATCAGTAGCCATGAATGTAAGCTGGACACTGGACTTGAGAGGGAGAGTTGTCCCTGAAGAGTTTTCTGAAGTCAAGTGGGCATCCCATAATACCCCTACTCCCTATCCAAGTTTTATCCCCTCAATAAAAATACACAAATAAAATACTGGACTGATTCCTGACTGGGAGCCTACAGCTCCTACGTGGGGTGCGCTACATAAACATATTAGACAAAATATTAGGGCTATGTGTGATGGCTGTGGGAATACTTGTGACATTCCTACAGCAATTTTTTTTTTTACTAGAACCATGCAATATGATTTGTCCTAAATACAAATCTATCTCAGAACCCATGGGAATCCCTGCTACACAGACCAATCTCTGACCTCTCTAAACAAGAAAGGAAGTTGGTGTATTTTATATTTGCGGCTGGCAGACAGACACTTGCAAAAGCATGGAGACAATCCTCTATTCATTTTTCCAAGGTAAAACACAGTGTGATGGGACTCATGGTCCACGAGAACTTTACTGCTATTCTCAATGACGTTAATGCTAAATTTCTTAAAGCATGGACCTCATGGCTAGACTATGATAATAATCTCGACTTTGACTGTTCCGTCCTTTCCTTATAGCTCTATACTAATGGAGCAACGTATGGTTGTGGCTTGACCCAGCCCTGACTTTGGTGGTGGTGGCTTGACCCAGCCCTGACTTTGGTGGTGGTGGCTTGACCCAGCCCAGGGGAAAGTTAAGGAAGTTTGCCCCCCCCTTTTCCTGCCTACTCTCCCCACTTCTTTTCACCTTTCTTTTCTGGACCTTTTATACTCTTCTTCTCCTGTATAAGAACAGTTCTTATACACCATTTACCCTAAATCTGCCTTTTTCAACCAGGGTGCCCAGGCCCTTGAGGTTTCTTCAGGGGTGACTTGACAAAATGCCTAAAAATTGTCCAGAAATTGTATACAAGCCAGCGTGTAGAGGAAGGCTGCCTTTTAGTCACAGGTTTTCATTGTGCACTATTACAGCCTTCTAGCTGCCATTGTCCTAATGACCAATGGCATCAACAATTGATAAGGAGAATGTCAGTTGCCTGCATAGCATCCTTGTTTGACCCTCCCCTGCCCTTCTCCATCAGCGGTGCGGTCACATTACCTGAAGGATGGAGAAACATTGGAATACTAGTCAGTACTAGTTTGCAAAAGTGTATTTGCTTTGGAAGAATAAATCACCTCTAAAGTTGGGTATCCTGCTTGGACTTGTGGATGTTGCTGCATTATGTAAAATAGAATAGTTTTTACATTTTAGTGTGGGGTGCCTCGAGACTGTCCATAATTTTTAAGAGGTGCCTCAAGACTGTCCATAATTTTAAAGGGTGCCTTGACTGAAAAAGGTTGAGAAACACTGGTCTAAATATTTATTGTTCTTATTGGCAGCTCATAATGATCTTATCTTTATTATGCTGCCTTGGTTCAGCATTGCTGTATTGTTCCAATTATTCTGGTTCACGGCAATTGTATGTATGCCACTTCTATGCCTTCATCTATGATGCTCACTCATTTCCTAAAACCAATAAACATGTTTGTAACATAAAAAAAGACCCATGCATTAAAGTATTACTAAACCCACAACCATAAAATCAGTCTGTATATGCAGTAAACCATGCTTGTTATACTCACTGTGTAACCTAAGGGGTTAATCCTGCGCATAGTGTAAAAAGGCCGCTTATTTTGTCTTCTCTGATCCTCCTCTTCTTCCACTGTCCCCATTCCATTACCTGGTAGTACAGAGCCTTGGGGGTACTCTGTAGCCTCATTGGGCAGCCAGAGGAGAATGAAAACACTGCCTACAAGAAGTTATAAGACTGTTACAGTATATACTGCTGATGAAAAAAGGTATTTATTTGTTTATATTTACTAAAATAATTGAATTTCCATGTTCTGTGTACTGTGGGAGACCATATATAATGAATGCAGGGTCCTGGGTTTAGTAACATTTTAGGATGCACTGTGTTGAGGTAGGACATTTATTTTGAATGAGGTGCCAGTGCTTCATACTACTGTAGCGCCCCATAGTGATAGGTGCGTTTTGTAATGAGTTTTTGTTAGGAGAGGCAAAGTTTAGTTGGGCCTGACTGTAAGTGCAGGCCTGAATGTTCTGATCTGAGCTGGGGAGTGGCTCAGGGAGGAGCTGGAGACAGAAGGAAAGAACACCCCTTGGAGTTTCCTCCCCCTTGACCAGAGTAGGTTCTGAAATGGGGGACGGATGAGGAGGTGTCACTTCCTGATGTATGACAAGGAGCCCTGACCAATCTACAGTCTGGACTGGAAGGGGGCAGGCCTCCTAAAATACAGCCGTCTGCTAGCTGGGGGGGAGGAGCAGTCGGGAGTGGAAGTGTGGAAGATGTAGCAGAGGTGCTGTGGAGGCCTCTACCCAGGAGGGAGCCCCCAGTCTGGGGGGGGGGTGTCCTTGAGGCCTGGAGACTCGGGGGCAGCCAGGAGTGAAGGTGATTCCTGAAGTTGCACAAGGGAGTAGAAGAACAGCAGAGGTGCTACTGTGAATACTTTAAGGGATCCACTGGAGTCGGTGAGTGACAGACCCTGGGACCTGGAAGAGAAAGCGCTGCTGCAGGCTGGGAATAGTTGACAGTCTGTGAAGCCTTGGCAGCCAGTCAGGGGAAGGAGTGTCACTGTAAGGAAACAGGTCGGTGGGACCTGAAAGAGTGATGGGCTGGGAGTTGTAGTCCATCAAAGGCCCGGCTAGCACCAAGGTATAAAGCTACACTTTGAGGGGTCCAAGACCCTGGCCTGTAACGGGTGGCCCGGAGGCCCTGCTGGCAATTTGCAGGCCTCACCATGTGCTAGCTGTGGTGAAGAGATAGGAGTTATGTGAGCCTGATAAATTTCCCTTCAGGTCAGGAACTAAGTGATGTGCTGGAGAGAAGTGAAGGAGAAATAGTCTGCAGAAGAGATGTGCTGGAGGAAGTGTATATATGGTCGTGTATATAGGAGGTTCTGTAACCAATTCTTTGGGCATCCCACAGTCACTCATTTTCCCCATCCAAGTTAAATCCCCTAAATGAAACAAACAAAAACAAGAACTGGCCTGTTCAGCGACGTTGGAGGTGTGAGATATGGTGGGATTGAGGGCAGCTATAAGGTGAACCACAACTACCAGCCACTCCCAAGGGAGCACATAGCTACACTACACTATAAATCTGTACCTGAGCAGACACAGACCACAATGCAAAGATGTGTAGGACACCTTAAGGTTATAGCGGAAGTAAACCCTCCAACACAGCCAAGGAAGCTGCCATGTTAGCCCCTGCTGACCTGCAGTTGTAAGGTGCTGCACATGTGATCAGTTATGACACCAGCCCTTCGATGACTTGACAGTTTTGGTTGAGAGCAAAAGCAAATGTGAAAGTTATCATTTACGGCACGCCTTAAATGTAACTGTTTTGGGAAATAGCTAAATCAATGGGTCTAGTTCCACTTTAACTGTTGGGAGATGTTACCATTGGTGATGTTTCTGGGCTGCACTGCACAGGACCCTTTTATCAAAGTGACCCTGAAAACATCAACTGTATTTGGTTATGCAGGTAATGTCTTGTCTGCTTACTATATTGCTGCTGTGCCAACGCCTCCATTGCTGGGCACCCAACCTCTGATCCTAAGCCTTTGTGGTGGTATTTACTTTACTGTATACCTGTAAATTCTGATATGCAGCTTATCATTTAGGACATGATGATAGTCATGTAATCAGTGTTCAGGCAGGGAAGCATGGTTTCTCTATCATTGACACTATAGAATTTATTGAAGTCATTTTCACTTGTTCTTCATAGCCCCACACCTATAAGTACCAGCGATGGAAACTAAGGTGCCAATCTAATGTGTCTGTGCTACTCCCCCGCCATTTTACACCTAAGCTGTGCTAAGTGGAGCGCTAAGAAGGACATTACACTTCTCAAATGTGTGCATTTTATATACTTGTTAATTAGGGCAGTGATATTCTAACGAAGTTTGGTTCAGAATTTTCCAGGCACTAGAGAGAACTAAGCACCCCATCATTCTCTGTGATAACTGTCAGCAGTTGGAAGTACACTGTACTGTATATTATACTGTAAGGACAAAAAGATGCAAACCCCCTCCAAAGAATGGATTTCAGGAGTATGCAGGTCTTCTCATCCAACACCTCACAAATGGGCACAAATCCCTACAGAAACACTCCAAAATCTTGTGGAAAGCCTTCCCAGAAGAGTGGTGGCGTGGGTGGTATAGCCCCAAACAGGGCCGGCTCTACCACTAGGCGGAGTAGGCGGCCGCCTAGGGCACACTGCCGCCTAGGGCGCCTGGCCACTGTTGATCTGTCACTGGCTGCTCTGTGTTGA
>BLSH010480477.1:44621-68863 GCA_018402905.1 Glandirana rugosa
TATGACAGGATCGGACGGGGTTGTGACGGGATCGGACGGGGATATGACGGGGGGGCTAGGGCAGTATAGGGGCAGGCTAGGGCAGTGTTGGGGCAGGCTAGGACAGTATAGGGGTAGGCTAGGGCAGTATAGGGGCAGGCTAGGACAGTATAGGGGTAGGCTAGAGCAGTATAGCGGCGGGCTAGGGCAGCATAAGGGTGGGCTAGGGCAGTATAGGGGCAGGCTAGGACAGTATAGGTGTAGGCTAGAGCAGTATAGGGGCAGACTAGGGCAGCATAGGGGTGGGCTAGGGCAGTATAAGGGTAGGCTAGGGCAGTATAGGGGCAGGCTAGGGAAGTATAGGGGTGGGCTAGGGCAGTATATGGACAGGCTAGGGTAGTATATAGACAGGCTAGGGTAGTATATGGACAGGCTAGGGTAGTATATGGACAGGCTAGGGTAGTATATAGACAGGCTAGGGTATATAGACAGGCTAGGGTAGTATATAGACAGGCTTATAGACAGGCTAGGGTAGTATATAGACAGGCTAGGGTAGTATATAGACAGGCTAGGGTAATATATAGACAGGCTAGTGTAGTATATAGACAGGCTAGTGTAGTATATAGACAGGCTAGGGTAGTATACAGACAGGCTAGTGTAGTATATAGACAGGCTAGGGCAGTATAGAGGTGGGCTAGGGTAGTATAGGGGCAGGTGGAGCGGCTTGAGGGGCAGTTGTCATCATGACACACAAAAGTCATCAATTTGCTGGGTAAATAGAAGAGAAGGAGAGGCGGCCGTGGTTCAATTTTCTGCCCCTCTCAAAGTGCTGCCTGGGTCCAACGGGCCCATGGTAGGTCCGGCCCTTGTCTCTATGACCTATTTTGTATTTAAAAAAAAAAAAAAACTATAGCCTTTAGTATCACTTTACACAATTCAATGATCATTCCATTCCCAAAAGAGTCACATACCGAAACATATTTTTCTATTTAAACTTCTAAGTCATCTGCCAAGTCTGTCCCTCCCATTCCAGGAATATAGAGAGATCAGGACTTTGAGAAGGGATTTCATAATTCAGGTGACAATAAATGTGAAAGAACCAAAAAAAGTGAATCATTCCAGAACAAAGCTGGTCTCTTAAAGGATGAAGTTGTCAGAATAAATCCCCCGTGTACCTGTCATGGCTCCACTCCCCTCTGCCTTTATAACATTCCTCTAAAATTCAGTGGTTTGGCCGTGCGCTCTCTTATCGCCAATCAGCGGGTAATCATTTTCTCCCTAAACATTTGTATTAATGATAGCAATACGAGCCATCCGGGCACACATCACACATTAAACTCGTCTTTCTGATCTAATTAGAGGCTCGTATCTAATAAAAGGATCAGTAAATCCGTCAACGGCACGGCCAGGGCCTAGGATGACTCTGGATGAGTTTGGGGAGCTGGCGGTGGAGAGATGACACAGTTATAAAAGGATGATGAATAATTAATAAATATGTAAATAAAAAGAAATGAGGAATATAGAGATTTTTAATTTGTCTTTATAAAAGATAAAGCGAGGATCATTCAGGGTAAATATATTCACACAACAATCACAATATTCTTAGAGCCCATGCATTGCATTAGGGCAGCCAATTTAAATAAATGGGCTGCCAATGCCAAAAATCAGACATGAGCCTTTTTTTGTAATGCAATGCCCTACAGTGTGTTGGGGTGTGCTGCTATGCTAGTGTATTAAAAAATATACGGCAACTTAAAGCGTTACTAAACCCATAATAGTAAAATCAGTCTGTATATGCAGTAAAGCATGCTGGTTATACTCACTGTGGAACCTAAGGGGTTAATTCTCTGCATTGTGTATAAAGGCTGTTTGATCCTATCTTCTCTGATTCTCCTCCTCTTTAACTGACTCCAACCTATCTCTCAATAGAACAGAACATTAGGAGTCAGGCTGAACATGCTCAGTTTGATGTGTGTTGCTAGTGAGTTTTTTTTTTCTTGGGAAGGTGCATGTGACCAGCACTGTCCAAACAGAGGGTCAGGGGAGAATGAAAACTCCTCCTACAACCTTAAGCAGTCAGTGATCGAAGTCACAAGACTGCTATATACTGCTGATGAGAAAAGGTACTAAAATAATTGCATTTCCATGTTCTGTGGGAGAGCAGATATAGTGAATGCAGGCTCCTGGGTTTAGTAACACTTTAACCCAAAAACACGTTACAACCAGAGCCGTCTTTAACACAGGGCAAAAGGGGCAGCTGCCCCGGGCCCAGTGATTGGGTTATGGGGCCCAAAGCAGCTGCCTCTTGAGCCCACAAATAGTTAATACGTGGATTCCGGAGGGCCCAAGAAAATGTTTGCCCAGGGTCCAATCAATATTAAAGATGGCCCTGGTTGCAACCATGATGCGCCAGGGTGCAGATGTCTAAATCGGTTCTTAATAGTGGCTAATAAATCTGGTTGATTTACTGAGGTTGGGTTCACAGCAGGTCCTGTGTGTCTCTGTCCACTAATTTAGGTCCCAATCTTTGCCTGAATTCGCACCTGAAACAGAGCCAAAGACCCTTTTCTAATGCAGACAGCGGCCGCACCTGAGCAGTTCCATTGAGAGTCGGCCACACTCCCCTGTCATGTGAATTGGATGCGGCGAAACCTTCACCCAATTCACATCAATGTGAACCCAACCTAAAACTGGAGAGTGCAAAATCTGTTGCAGCTGTGCATGGTAGCCAATCAGCTTCTAACTAAGGCTGGGTTCACACTGCAGCGGGGCGGAGCGGTGCGACTTCGCGGCCCGTTCACATCTAGGCGAATTGTCAGGCGACTAATTCGCCTCAATACTGTGCAAATGGAACCGTTCTAATAGGAGTGAATCGCTTCGCTCCGCATTAGAAAAATGGTCCCTGCACTATTTTCAGGGCGATCTCAGGCGGCTTGCATTGACTTCTATGATAGAAGTCTCCTAGCAAGCCGCTTTGATATCGCCTGGAGCGCCGCATCGCGCCGCTCCGCACCGCTCCGCACCGCTCCGCCCCGCTGCAGTGTGAACCGGCCCTTAAGCTTGTTCAGTTAACTACTTAAGATTCACCCCGCTTCCTGACCAGGCCATTTTTTGCGTTACGGCACTGTGTTAATTTAACTGACAATTGTGCGGTCGTGTGACACTGTACAGAAAATAACATTTTTGTCGTATTTTCTCCACAAATAGAGCTTTCTTTTGGTGCAATCACTACTGCATTTTTATTTTTTGCGCTGCAAACCAAAAACAACCGACAATTTTGAAAAAAAAACAATATTTTTTTTACTTTCTGCTACAATCTATGAGATATATTTAGAGAATTTAAATGTATTTATTTTTTATTAGTAACGGCGGCAATCAGCGACGTATAGCGGGACTGTGATATTGTGGTGAACAAATCAGACATTAACTGACATTTTTGAGCAGTGATATTATTACAGTGATCAGTGCTAAAAATATGGACTGTCACTGTACTAATGACGCAGGCAGGGAAGGGGTTAACATCAGGGGTGATCAAAGGGTTAACTGTGCTCCTAGCTGGTGTTTTAGTGTAGTGGGGGAGGTGCTTTTACTAGGGGAAGACATGGTTCGGTGTTCCTGTTTTACAGAAACACAGGATCCATGTCTTCTGTACCGACAGAAGGGCAATCTGCCTTATTTACATAGTGGAGGGCATGAAGACAGCTGGGGGGGGGGGGGTGGAGGAGGTGGGCACGAGGACAGCAGAAGAGGCGGGCACCATGTCTCTGGACATGCTGCCCCGGTGAGTCCGCTCTCTGATCCTGATGTAGTCACCTGTGCTGCGCTAGGTAGGCAAGACTATCGACACCCCGCACCTAACCCCCAACCACCCCCCTCCTTAAAGTGTTACTAAACCCACAACAGTAAAATCAGTCTGTATGTGCAGTAAAGCATGCTAGGGGAGGTGGAGAGGTGGGCACGAGAACAGCAGAGGTGGCAGGCATATGCCCTGGACAGGCTTCTGGGCCTACTTACAGAGCTCACTTTAATAACTCCTCCTCAGGCCAGGAGGGCCTGAGGCAAGAGAGAGCAAGCACATGGCCCAGCCCAAATAAATATCCTTTCCCAGAATGCAGCAGCAGCTAGGAACCTCCTACAGGGCTGGCTGGAAGAATAAATATTCATAGCTCAACCTAGTTGTACTTCTCATACTGGCCTGTGGTACCAGTGAGAAATGCACAGCCCAATTGAAATTAGAGAAAGTTCAGATACACTGTACAATCAGTCTGAGCTGTTTACAGCCCAGCCAAAAACTACATTTACATTGTAGCCCCAGTTTAGGACCAGGGGGCTACATACCTCATTTTGCTTTCGAAATATTTAGAAAATTAAATAATTGTTGGAGAGATAACATAGCCAAAAATAGCATTGACCCACCCCCCCTTCCAAAAATTGATTTAACGCTTTGGTATCATCAGTAATTATCACTGTATTGCAAGATAGAGCAGATGGGGTTAAAATACACTGCTGCAATCACTGTGAAGTGTATGTCTACCCCATAACAGAGACTGTGTGATTCATTTACTAAAGGCAAATACACTGAGCACTTTGCAAAGTGCAGTTGTCCAGAGCTTAGTAAATGAGGTAAAGCTTCACTTTGCAAAAATTACCCAATCACATGCAAGGAAAATAGAAAAAAATGCATTTCTGATTGGATGATGGAAGTCTTCCAATACTAAGCTATGGAGCAACTGCACATGGCAAAGTGCACAGCATTTGCCTTTAGTAAATCCACCCCTGCGTATGATACTAGAGAGAGAAAAGTGCTTTCAGGGAGAGGAAAACTCCTGGTGGGAAAAAAGACATTATCCCAGATAATAATGAGCACTGCAGACTGAATCATAGAAACCTTGGCAGAGAACAGCCAAGTGCTCCATCGAGTTTGCTCTTTATTTTTTTACTTTTTTAAAGCCTAAGGCTGGCCATAGTCATACACGAGTCATTTTCTTTTGTTCAAAACTCAAGTTGAACGAAAGAAAATGATTTGATTCACACTCGATGTGGATGGGGGAATCCCTCCCGCTGTGCCTTTGCATTTTAACAACAGGAAGATTTCCCTGCCATCAAAATACACTCACCAGCAGTGCCAGCTATGGCCGGTGCTGGCCGCTGATCTAGAGATCATTTTCCAACAGGCTGGTTGTACACAAATCAATCGATAGATTGACTTACAGTATATACAAGTAGCCTGCCCATACATGGATCTGCTGAACCGGGCAATTTTCGATCCATATATAGTTGGCTTAAACCTGGGGAAATGAAAAAACTCACTGCAAGGGTTATAAGCTCTTAGGTTTAGCGTACAGGAAAACATAGTTTTACTTACTTGAGCCTCCACTCTCCCTGCAGACAATGCTCTCCTCAGCTTCTCTACACTCTGGCAGGGGACTGTGTTTCTAGTCGCCATTGCCAGAGTCTGGATCGCCAGTGCCATGCCGGAATCGGAAATTCCGCTAATAGGGGAGACTGCTGGGATTGCAGTTTCCCCTAAAGAAAGCTCCTATGGCCCAAATATGAACTTTCATCATATGCAGGTATGCTGGGGCAGCCACAAGCCTGAAGGTAGGGACTAGGGATGTTAGGAAAAGACTGCACTGTATTTCGGACTGTTGTTTGTCTTTGTTATCATGTTAATTTAGTCAAATAAAGCATTTGCAACTTTGCCTTTGCCTGGTCTGAAGTAACTAAAGAGAAAGGAGGAAATTCCCGATGCCACACATCCACGTAGGTGGTCAGAAGTGAAATGACAACCTCAGCCTGGACTCCCTCCAGGCAACGCCCCCACGCGTTTTGCTCCGCCCCTCAGAGCGTAATCATGGGAGATGTTGTCGGCACTCCTACAGTGATCCTTCTCCCATAGCAAAAGCAGCAGATCTACACTGCCAAGGTCCTCGGCCTGTGCACAGATAGGGAAGAACAAGAGTTAAGTGAAGTGCATGCACAGAATCCGTGCTAGGTGCACGGCGGGACCCCAGACCGTTACTCAGTTCCGGGACAGGTTCTTCTAGCACCCAGGCCAAGGATGCAGAACTGCGCCCCCGCTCCCACTTTTAATGCATGCCTTAGAATGGGTTTACTGCCCTGTGTCCATTCTCTGTCCCCTTGCTCCGCTGTGCCCAGGGTAGCTGCTCCTCTTGCCCACCCTTTGTCCCAGCCCTGCCTTTACTGGGAGGGGGTAGCGGTGATACGCGGGAGAGGTGGAGAGGGCAAGGACTCTGTTTGTCCCTTCTAAAGGGACTGTGGTGATGTACAGTAACATCGAGAGAGTTTATCAGAGATCAGTCAGTTGTTGCAGTCAAGGTACCCCCTGTGTAAGGCAAGTGACCCTATCTGAAGTGCCTAATGTAGTCCATAAGAACCCATTCTGGGGCAAACCTCTCATGTAGGGTTGCCACGTCATCCCTTTAATCCAGGACACATATTAATTACACAGGTTCTGTGGCTGATTAAGGTGGTAATTAAACTCACTTGGTGCCTTATCTGCATTAAATTGGCCACAGAACCTGCGTAATTCATATGAGTCCTGGATTAAAGGGATGATGTGGCAACCCTACTCTCATGTAACCCTTGCTTGGTGCCCAACAAGTAGAGGAACATGAAGAACGTGACGACCGCCCTATCACACCACAACCTGCCCACATGGAGTTCAGCTTGAACCCAGGTTCACACTGGTGCGATGCGGGGACCAGCTCAAATCAAGCGTCGGTTCCTGCTTTGCTTTTCTCCCACAGGCAGTTCACACTGCCCTCTGCGAGCCGCTGCGGGTGTCATTGCAATGATAATGACACTCCCAGAACCGTTCACAGATCGCAGTGCGAACTGTGGATTCGTACAGGAATCGGATGGCATGGGTGAGAACACCCATGCCATCCGATTCCAATGCGGAGAAAAACAAGTCCCTGCACCTTTTCCTGTGCGAATCCAATGTGAGTTCAGCCATACAACCGTATTGCTGAACTCGCATTGCTCAGACATCGCATGTGATCGGCACCTGAGGTGCGGGTGCGAATCACCTGCGATGTCTGAGATTACACTAGTCTGAACCTAGGCTAAAGGCATAGTTTACCAAAAAACATCTTATCCAGATTAGGGGAGCCTGTAGATAAAAACAAACTGTGCAGCTTTTACCAAAGTTGAATAATGCCCTTGCTGTAGGTGTCTGCCATTTATGTATCTCCTGAAGCCTGACTGGAAGACATCTAGGATGTTGCTAAGAGAAGTTAGTGTTACTGATCACCCCTGCCACCATAGGAGCAAACTTTTTTTCTCATTCAAGCCCCCTCACATGCCCTTTCTCGCCCCGGATGCAGTAGCTCTGAGTTCAGAATTTGAGAGCTCAATCCTGTGATGGCGGGGTGAGCAGTAACACTAGGTTTCTCTTAGCAACATCCTGGGAGTTTTCCAATCAGGCTTCAGGGGGGGTGTAAATGGAGTACACCTGCAGCAAGGGCATTAATCAGCTGCACAGTTGTTATCTTCAGACGTCCCTGATCTGTATAGGCTGCTTTTTGATAAAGGTGAACTAACCCTTTTCAGCCCTTTCACAGTTGTGACTTTGGAGTGCAACTTTGATGCAACCTTGGATGGGTGTAACTTGGACATGACTTTGGCTTTCACCAGTGACAATGGACAACTATTGCATTGTATAACATTCAGGTACCACTTTCATGCAACTTTTGAGGTTAAACATTGAAGTCTATGGCCCTCAAATTGCATAAAAGTTGGACCAAAGTAGTCCATGAAGTTGCTACAACTTTAAGTCGCGAATATATGAATGGGTATCACTGGAAAACATGGGGAGCGACTTGTCATGCAACTTTGCTGTCCAAAGTTGCATGACAAGTTGCACAAGTATGAATGGAGCCTTAACGTGTTACTAAACACAGAACCTGAATGCACTATATCTGGTCTCTCACAGTACACAGAACATGGAAATGCAATTATTTTAGTAAATATAAACCGCTAAATACCTTTTCTCATCAGCAGTACATAGCAGTCTTGTGACTTGTATCAGTTCCTGGTAAAGCTTGTAGGAGGAGTTTTCATTCTCCTCTGGCCCTCTCTTTGGACAGTGCTGATTGGCCCTGTGCTGATCACATGCATTCTTCCAAGAAAAAAAACCTCTCTAGCAATATACACCAAACTTAGCATGTGCAGCCAGTCCCCTGGCTCTGTAAATATCAGGTCATTTTTGGAGACAGTGGAAGAAGGGGAGGATCAGAGAGACAGGTTCAAAGAGTCTTTATACACAATGCAGAGGATTAACCCCTTAGGTTCCACAGTGAGTATAACAAGCATGCTATGCTGCATATAAAGACTGATTTTACTGTTGTGGTTTTTGTAACACTTTAACCTTTTTGTCTGAGTATAGATCTAAATTTGTCCTCAGCATGTACAAATTCACTTACTGATGACGGACTCACTACCTCTGATGGAAGTCTGTTGCAAGCGTGTTAAGGGCAGGAAAGGGCAATGCGGGAAATGAGCGGCTACATAAAAATAACAAGGCAAACAATTGTTTTCATAACCCGATGGTAGAAGGCCTATTATTTGTGTCTCTAGTAGTAGTTAGTCCCATTCATCTGGACTCGTTCTGTAATGTTAAAGATATTTTGCAGCTCATCCAAACCACTTCTTCAGTCCTAATGAGTGAGTAGAAAATCCGTATTATCGGCGTGTTAGGAATTCTGCGTTTGGCTCGGCGGTGAACAGACTGACAGCCCTACAGAGAGACGAAGGCTCGGCCCCGCTGGATCTGCCTGGTCACGGCTCCGGCAATAAGTCTCTGGGCTTCCGTCCTCTGATAATATGTTAATTGCTAATTGCTGATTCTTATCTGCTCTGCGCTCGTTAGGGCGTCAGACCCATGGCACGACTGGTGCTCGGCGCACACGCAGCCACATTCATTAGCTCAGGGTTAGCCTCTGACCCGCAGGATTGCAAACAATATCTGATTAGGGGAGGAAGTGCTTAAATCGGCTCGCCGCTCGCGTTCGCAGACCTTTATTTTCACTGGGAATATTTGCACTTTTTTTTTCTCGCTGCTGACAGAGGAGTCGCGTCGTCCTTCATCGGCCAGAAGTGGCTTCGCTGCTGCAGCAAAACTACAAGGCCCAGTATGCCCTGACTCGTTTGACAGGTCAAATCACATGACAAGTCTCACCCTATTTTTGGCAATGGCACTGTTTAAATCGGTACAATGCTGACTTTGCAGTGCCGCAAAGCGCTGCGCAAACTGTCGGCGCTATATAAATCCTGTATAATAATAATTTGAGAAAGTAGTTCCTGCACTACTTTTGGCGATTTTGGGTGCGACTTGCATAGACATCCGTGCATTAGATGTCTTCTAAGTCACACCTGAAGTCACACTGACATGCGGCTTTGAAATTGTGAATGAAGTTGCACGATTTCAAAGCTGCATTCAATGTGAACGATCTTTAAAACCTGAAGGCTAATTGATTTCTATGCAGAGCTGCACCAGATTTTCCATAGAGGACTTTTAGCGAGGACACCATGGGATGGGCGATGAAGGTGAGCAATGCACTTCTGAAATTTGTTTTTTGCCTGGAGTTGAACTTTTTGGGCTGTTAAGCACCAATATATTACATTGTTGTTTCTGAATTTTTTAAACATATATTTTAACTCCTTGTTGGCTGTGTCTTAGAGTTACAGCAGTTGTCAGGCTACCAGGTGATCTGATGTTCTTGGAATACCAGCTGCAGAGCCATGTGAAGGTGCAGGTTCAAGAGCACCCCCTGTAGGCTCCTTGCCTTCTCACAGCATCCCCCAATGCCTTACACTTATATAGTAGATAATGACGGGGAAGACCAGAGGAACATGTAACAGGAGACTGCAGACCCACCCAGAAGTACATGTGAGAGAGAGTATGCTGCATTGAGCTATAAAAAATTCAGACTAAAGTAGACTGAATAAACCTTCTCATTGCCTGTAGTACTGGATCAAGCAACAGTTTTACCGCTGTAGATGTTGATCAATTAATCAGATTTGTTCTGATCATTATAGTCCCCCTTGGAGATAATCAGCCATAGTCACATGCACCAGTCATACATTCCTTCCTCCTCCGCTCTCCGTTCACATAAACCTGTGAGCTCAGAAGATCCAGCTGTGCAAGTTTATGGAATACAGTGCAGGATCATTCCCTGGACAGCTGTTCCTTGGCGGCGGATTCCCATTAAAGTAACAGGAAGGGAAGCTCTGGTGGACACAGCACTGCGGTCTCTGTTGCTTTCTTCCGCCTTGACCTTCTCACTGAAAAGAAGAATTGGACTCATCAATACTCATTAAAGTGGAGACAAGACAGTCTTTGTTTTAAGAATCGATCTCATATACTGCAAACCTATCTAGCGCCTGTGTTCCCATTAGCTCTTATGGCCGCTCGCGTCACAGCCCGAACATTTATATACTAATAGCAGTCAAAAAATGCGATCGCCTCCCTGCCCATGATTGCGGGTGCGGCCTGATTACACCTCTGCAATATTTGGTGCTGATTGCCTCCGACAGATAACCATCACCTTTAAAGCAATGCTTGTAACAACTGTAATTTTTTTCTGACTCATTGCAATCATTTATTATTATTTATT
Organism: Glandirana rugosa; assembly: GCA_018402905.1. Classification (NCBI taxonomy): domain Eukaryota; kingdom Metazoa; phylum Chordata; class Amphibia; order Anura; family Ranidae; genus Glandirana; species Glandirana rugosa. The sequence goes on from BLSH010480477.1 coordinate 55,241, forward strand.
TTCCATCTGGAGAGCGGCATGTCCGCGTCAGTTTTCCAGCAAAAGTGACACGTTTAATTGGGTCACCGACGAGGGCGCCTGTCAGACGCTTTTTATTTTATTCCCTGAAAGCAGAAATGCCATTATGCTGGATTGGATATTTTCATGGTAAATTGATGCAGTACAAGGTGAAGTGAAATTGTTCCCACTTACCGGTGAACGATGGGGTGACCTCGGATCTGGCATTCCCGCTACGGAGAGAAAGAGAGTCCCACTTACTGGTGAATGATGGGGTGACCTCGGATCCTGTATCCCCGGTACAGCAAGAAAGAAAGGACACAGTTCTGCATTTATTCATGGGGAATATTGGTAGGGTGACCTGATATCTAATATACCCACTACAGAAGAGAAATGGGCTGATTAGGCGTGCGCACAGGGTGTGCCAGGTGTGTCTGGGCACACCCTAATCACCCTGTGTGATGCAGATTCCCCCTGTTTAGACCCCTGATATTTCACCAAAGCCCCCTAACAGGGCTTCTAAAAAAATTGTAAAAAAATAAATAAGTAAAAACTATTGACACTGTCCACTGCCCTACTGAAACCAATCTCTGCCCTACTGACACTGTCCATTGCTCTGCTGACATCGTCAGTATACTGATGTCAGAGTTTTGGGGTGCACACCCTAATGCAATAGGCTGCGCACACCTATGGCTGATTTATAAAGGACAATGTTCCTTCCGCATTTATTCTTGGGGAATGTTGGTGGGGTGACCAGGGATCCAGATTCCTCAATATAGAGGAGAAAGGAGCCTATTTACAAAGGATGCAGGTCTGCATTTATTTATGGAGAATGTTAATGGGGTGACCTGGCACCCGGAGTCCCCACCACAAAAGAGAAAGTAGCCTATTTATAAAGAACGCAGTTCACCATTTAATCACGGGGAATGTTGGTGGGGTGACCTGGGATCCAGATTGCTCAATATAGAGGAGAAAGGAGCTTAGTCAAATGGAGGATCCGACGAGTCACCAACCAGCAATGCATACCAAATACCAGAAAAATGCAGTCAGTCCAATAAGCCTCTTTGGCCTATAAGTACAATCCTGTGTAGTTGTACTCGATACCAATCATGTGATTCCCTCCAGGTCCTGCATGGACCAGAAGTGCCCTATCACTGGTGTCAGTGGAGGGAATAATACCCACTATTGGTGTCAATGGAAGGAATAGCGTCCCATCATTTGTGTCCGTGGGAGGAATAATACCCACTATTGGTGTCAATGGAAGGAATAGTGCCCCATCATTTGTGTCAGTGGGAGGAATAATACCCACTATTGGTGTCAATGGAAGGAATAGTGCCCCATCATTTGTGTCAGTGGGAGGAATAGTGCCCCATTGTTGGTGTCAGCAGGAGGGATTATGCCCCAGTACTGGTGGGGCCTCAATATTATTGTCAGTGAGAGAAATAGTGGCCCAAGGGCCAGAAAAAGGCAAGCCAAGGGCTGCTTTCAGCCTGTGGGCCACACTTTGGAGACCCCTGCTATAGAGTGTAACTTGAGTGACTTGAGTCTGCTAGCGCTGCTGATATCACATGCAAGATGGCGGCCCCCAGAAGCATTCTCAGGGCTTTTGAAAGTCTAAACAAGAGAGGCTTTTAATGACATGTATAAAATATATATAATGTATAAATATGATCTTATAGGAGTTTTGTCATTTAAATGGTATTGTGACTGGATTTTGTTAAGAAGAATGGTAGCCCTATATTTCTCCAATGGCAGTTCTCCTTTGCCCATGCACCTCTCTTGGAAGCACCAAGGCATTGTGACTTTTCCCCCCTTCGTTATCATGGCTCTGCTGTCATCCGCTGTCATTTCTGAGTGGAGATCATTATTCAGTAACCTCCGTAGTGGAGATATTCAGTATAAACTGGACACAATTTTTCAGAGCTCCTTACAGTCCTCAGCAGTTTATAGATAATGAATGATACTGCTCCATTGTCCTGCCTAATGTCAATGATATCACCCAACAATATGAATTTGTCTTCTAGCCCCTGAGGGGATTCCAGGGTCTGGCCATCAGTGATGTCAATGTAGAAGAATGTCAAGATTGTTGGAATTATCCCTTCCTTATATTTTGTTTGAAGGAATCAAATACTCTAAACAAAAATGAATTGTGCAAATCTTCCACCAGCAGTGGCAGAGGGACAGACATAATGCCTACATAGTACACAGTCTGTATGGGTGATGGAAGGTTCCAAGGGCACCATGGGGGAGGGTATTGGTATCAAATAGGGGGCTGAGAAGACATTTCCATTGCTGGTCATCAGGGCCTTTCTATAGAACTTCAATCAGGAATGATGAAATTACATACTGCTGGTAAGGATTGACTTGAGCCAATTTCTGCAAATTTCCCGTTATTTAACAGTTTTTTTGTTTGTTTTTTTCACTTTCTGTGAATAAAAAATGAAATAATGAGGCTAATAAGATGCTGTTTTTTGTCACAAGAATATGTCCAGGATAGGTAAAAGCAGATTCCTTAAATCTTACTAGACAGATAGAATCCATAGAACCCTAAAAATTAATTTTTTATTGTTTTTTTACACTGTCTGTATTTTCTTTCTGTAAAAAAACCAAAAACAATAAAATAACGAAGCTAATGAAGGGCTACTCTTTCAGCAAGTCCAGGACAGGTAAAAGGAGCTTCCGTAAATCCTAGGAGACTTTTAGAGGTCACTGCACCATATTACTTATAATTGCTATGTATTTTTTTCACTGTCTGTAAAATTAAAAAAAACTAAAATGCTGCTCTGCCCCCAGCAACCTAACCAGCCAACCCCCCAAACCCCCCTCCCGTCCGGCCCGCTTCTGTCGGACTTGCTGCACCAGGCTTCAGAGGCCATTGCCTCCTGTTTTTAAATGTTTTCCTTTTCTTTTTTTCTTACTGTCTGTATTCTCTTTGTGAAAAAGAAGACATAGAATAACAAGAATAATGAGATGCAAATTTTTTGGCACAAGAACAGGTCCAAGATAGGTGAAATGCACATCCTTTAGTATTAGAAAACTAAAAGAGGCCTTTGCACCCTGCTTCTTTTTCGCTGTCTATATTTTCTTACTGTGGAAAAAAACCTAAAATAATGAGACTAAGGAGAGTCTAAAGAACTGGCCCAGGATAGGTGAAAGAAGCATCCTTAAACCTAAGAGACATTTAGAGGTAAATGCACCTTGTTACTTACATTTCTTTTATCTTTATTTTTTTTTTTTTACTGATTTTCTGTCAGTGAAAAAAAATAAAAATAATAAGGCTAAGTATAGGGTAATTTTTCAGCACATGGACAAGTCCAGGATACATGAAGGGAGCTTCCAAGACAGTTAGAGGCCATTGCACCTTGCTATATAATTTTTTTTTATTTTTATTTTTTTTCACTGTTATATTTTCTTTCTGTGAAAAAAACGAATGCAGCTAATGAAGGGCTGATCTTTTGGCAAAAGAACAAACAATGTGCTCCCACACCTAATATGGGATTGTGCTTGCAGCTACACATGGGCCTCTCTTCTGGCTCCAGGGGTTAGCGCCTTGATCACCACATCCCATTTCTAGTGAGTGTTTTTGACGAGATATATTGTATGTACAGCTTATCTGTATGAAATAATGTACCTATATGTATTTTCTTATTTAAATAGATATATTAAAGGCTCCTGAAGAGCCCCTGTTTTTAATGCATGCTGTTAGACAGGTTAATTTGACTGGTTTCAAGCTGGTTGGTAAGTGAGCTGGGTTTTTTTCCCTTGGTTTTTTCCTTGGTTGTTTGTTGTCATTTGCTGCCCTCCTTGCTTTATAGACCAATTATAGATGGAGGCATCGACTTACTTTTTTCTCCTGAAGAAGCGACTAGGTCACGAAACATGTAGAGCTGTAAAAGATTCATCAAGGGCAAGTGGAACCCCAGCACCTGGAGAAAACATGAACACTTTGTACGTGATATATAGTATTCAACATTATTATAGACAATATATATTCAATTGTTGTTTGGTGTCTTTTTTTTTTTAATGTAGACAAATAAAATTTGAAAATATTTTATCCTATGTATATGTGCCTCTAAAGTCCATGATATTTGAGCTTTCAACATAATGTTTCAATTTATAGGACGCGGGGCGGTTATCATATAATGTACCTATTTTCTCAAAAGGACAAACAAGGCATAGATGTATAAATATATATTTTTTTGTTTTTTCACTGTGGCATTTTCTTTCTGTGAAAAAACAAATGAAGCTAAAAGGGCTAATCAATTGGCAAAAGAACAGATAAGGGATAGGTGAAGGAAGGTAAGGGATAGGTGAAGGAAGGTAAGGGATAGGTGAAGGAAGGTAAGGGATAGGTGAAGGAAGGTAAGGGATTGGTGAAGGAAGGTAAGGGATAGGTGAAGGAAGGTAAGGGATTGGTGAAGGAAGGTAAGGGATTGGTGAAGGAAGGTAAGAGATTGGTGATGGAAGGTAAGGGATAGGTGAAGGAAGGTAAGGGATAGGTGTAGGAAGGTAAGGGATTGATGAAGGAAGGTAAGGGATTGATGAAGGAAGGTAAGGGATTGATGAAGGAAGGTAAGGTATAGGTGAAGGAAGGTAAGGGATTGGTGAAGGAAGGTAAGGGATAGGTGAAGGAAGGTAAGGGATAGGTGAAGGAAGGTGTCACATACCTGATGGCGGAGTCTGACTTATGCAGTGGGCAACCCCTCTTACGGCCCTGGTTCCAGAATCCCTAATAGAGCAGACAGGGAGTTCTAGAGTGTAGGGGGGCACGATGGCTGGATTGGACACAGATGGTGGTGAGATGTCGTCCAGAGGTTCGTGCAAGACTGAAGAGTGGTGATGCAAGCCGGGTCAATAACATGCGGGCAGGGTAGTACAGAAGGAGCAGGCAGTCAGGTGGTCGGGTGCAAGCAGGTTTGGCAACAGGCGGGCAATTGAGGTACAAGGGGGTCAGACAAAAGGATGGTTCAAGCAGATACAGAGTCAAGCCGGGTCACAGATAAACAGGAAGTCTCAGAACAGATCACTGTGGGAACACTGGAACGCTGTAGAACGGACAGCACCGATTGCAGGGTGCAGCCTGCTTAAATGGCCCGCTTGGTGCCAATGCCAGTGCATACACGCGCACAGGCACGCAAACGCACACAGGCACGCGTGCACACACTACGTGTGCCTGCGCACAGGCCTCCGAATCTGAGTTCCAGGGGCAATGGCTGCTTCCTGACAGACGGTAAGGATAGGTGAAGAAAGTTAAGGGATTGGTAAAGGAAGGTAAGGGATTGGTAAAGGAAGGTAAGGGATAGGTGTAGGAAGGTAAGGGATAAGTGAAGGAAGGTAAGGGATAGGTGAAGGAAGGTAAGGGATTGGTGAAGGAAGGTAAGGGATAGGTGAAGGAAGGTAAGGGATTGGTGAAGGAAGGTAAGGTATAGGTGAAGGAAGGTAAGGGATTGGTGAAGGAAGGTAAGGGATAGGTGAAGGAAGGTAAGAGATAGATGAATAAAGGTAAGGGATAGGCAAAGAAAGAAAATGTTTCTTTTTTTCAGTATCTATATTTTCTTTCAGTGAAAAAAGTAAAACAATGAGGCCAGTGAGGCTAATTTTTCAGCACCAGAATGTGTCCAGGATAGGAGAAAAGAAGCCTCCTTAAACCTTAGAAGTCTTTTAGAATTTTAGAAGTCATTGCACCATTAAAAACCACAAAGAAACACCAATGCATTTTGCTGCAATCTCCTGAATTTGCAGAAATGTTGGTCATATGAATACTCAAGTATTCCCTTCCCCATATTGCAGGTAAAACATATTAGAGTGCTGCTGGTGTGGCAGCGGATGGAGCTACAAGGGGCTCTGTAAGTACTGAGTTGATTGTTACCGGCGGTCTGTGGGAAGATGGCACCACAGCAAGAGGACATGCCACAAACAGCAGATATGACATGAAACAGCAATGAGTTTCTGAATTTTCAATTCTTCGTTCAATGCCTCTGCATTCTACATCCGCCGCTGGAGACAGAATATGGTGAAATAAGGACCGCGCAATACAAGTGCTGTGATTGCTCCCCCTACACGCATAGGCCGTTATGTAGGTGATAGAGAGTGCCCAGGCACTTGACTCACAGCCCCCATCATCCCTCACACCCCGGGAAATATTAAGATTGTGAGATGGATTGGCTGCTTTCCATAAGATGAAAATGTTTGCGTGGTTTTCTTTAGGTCTGCATGTTGCCTGTGTTGATGGAAAACGGTTCAGGAGTCCCCCGCCAGGACCATTTCTCTCGGTCGGACGCCGCCGTGCGTTTTTTGTTTGTGTAATTGGCAGGAATATCTCACCGTAGGCCTGGAAAGGACTTACAGATTCATCACTTCTCCTGTGGATTAACTGTTTTCCGTCCACATCGCTGCCCAAGTTCCATTCCCCACTCAAAGGTCCATAATCCCATTTTCCTTTCTACTTCCCATCGTACAAATCTAATAAGACTCCGTAATGTGGTAATTCTGTGTTAACCTTGTACCATAGGGCAAATGTTTTTGTTGCCATTCTCCACCGACATAACGTTTCTTTTTTAAGTAGTGAAGTTTGAAATCTTTGCTCATTAGTGAAAGTCAGAATTTTTTTGCTCCTGTTGTCTCATTTTAATCAACATCGATACCGTCTAGAGAATTCGCTAACTCACGCTTGACTCAGACATGAAGTCTTCCAGTAAACACTCCTGTGTAGTGCAAATTTAATAAACTTTCACGAGCTGTAATTAGTAGATCATCAACCTTTGCTAACACGAAAAAAGGGACGTAAAGCAGTAATAAACGCAAAAGCAAACATTTATTATATTGCAGCTTACCAGTTCTTACTTATGATGGCTGCATTTGTTTCTTTTTTTAGGCTTTCTTTCTTCTATTTTCATCTGGTGATCCAGCCAGCAAGTCTGCTGTTTTCAACAGAAAAGCTGTCTTGCAGTTACAAGGATAAAACAAACCATTTAACCCTGCTTACAATTAGTGGTGCACCGAAATGAAAATTCTGGACCAAAACCAAAAATTAAGGATGCACTAGGCCCAAAACCGAAACCTAAACCGAAATGGACAGTTTTTAAAGAAAAAAATAATTTAATTAATGTAGCTGGTGATTTTGCATTAAAGTCAACAGGAGGTGTTTTTGCATTGAAGTCAATTGGATGCGATTTTGCATTGAAGTCAGTAAGGGGGGGCGTTTTTGCATTGACCTCAATGGGATGTGACTTTACATTGAAGTCAATGGACGCGATTTTTCATTGAAGTCAATAAGATGCAGCATGCCATTATAGGCACCTTTTTTGTTCTATCACAAAACGCTGATAACCCTCAGCGGCCCCTATATTGATGTATCCCTACCCACAATGATCAAGCTTTATTTATTTATAAAAACATTTGTTCCAAAATGGAAAACAATTGTTTGCTGTAACTGATTAGAAAGTGTGAACTGAAGTGCAGCTTCAATTTGTTAGTGTATTTAATTCTGCCAGTACTTCTAACACTCCCATCCCCCCCAGACTGACAACGTTCAAAGTTGCCCCCTGTGCTCCTTCACCCAGAGTGGTGTCTGTATAATATTGGGGGCGTGTTACTGGCCAGATCACCAGATGAAAATTGAGGGAAAAAAACCCTATAAAAAAAAAAAAAAAACGACTACAACCACCACATCTAATGATTGACAAGCTGCAATATATTACATTTTTGGTTTCGGGTTTAATACAATTTTAAAGGGAAACTGCAGTCAGATCTGAAAATAAATCAGCGTGTCATGTATTCATGGGCAGCCAATAATCGATTTTGGGTATCAGATGAACCCACATGTGTGGTATCTGCTCTGCCAGATGTGGATCGACTGCGTTGGGTGGCTATTCCAGCGCAGACCTACCGCAAGACTAAGCAAAAGGCCTCCTTCCCTACCTGGCCGGTTTGCTGAAGAAAGTTTGGCATACACCACTTTTTTTAGCTCAGCGCTGTGCCACACTGACTAACAGAACCTAATTATTTGCCACTGTGTGACATTTCAATAAAGTGTGTCGCCATGTGCTCCCTTAAGAGTGGCTGATAGTTGTGGTCCACCTGGCCGCTGCCCTCAGTCACACAAATTCCACCCATCCAAAGTCACTGAATAGGACGGTACTTTGTTTTTGTTGTTTTATTTAGGGGTTTGAACTTGGATAGGGATTAGGGATGACTGTGGGATGCCCAGTAATAGAACATGGGGCCTACAATATATACCTCCAGTATATACACTTCTTCTCCTCCAGCACACTACCTGCTGACCCTTACACTTCTCCTGTACTCCTCTCCAGCACACTACTTGCTGACCCTTACACTTCTCCTGTACTCCTGGTCCGAAGGGAAATTTATCAGACCTCCATGACACTTCCTCTTCACCATGACTAGCACATGGTGAGGCCTGCTGCAGCTGCGGGCAAGGCCTCAGAACCACCCATTGTGGGTAAGAGTTGCAGGTTTCCTTTACTGAAACCACACACCCTCTTTTGTGTAGCAAAATACATTGGTGCTAGTGCTAGGCTTTTGCCTGAATTACAACTCCCAGCCCATCCATCTTCCAGAGCCATCTGGTCTGTCCTACGGTCTAATGGCTCTCCTTCCCCTTGGTTGGCTCCTACTGGCCTCCACAGACTGCTCTCTCTCCTCCCAGACTGTCCCAGCCTTCTCATTCAACTTCCAGGGGGCCGCCACTCACCGACTATATGGTGGATTCTTTAAAGAGTCTCCTTCCATGTAGAACTGAGCTGCTCTCCTGCTTCTCCTGTGCCACTCCAGGAGCCGACTCCCGCTCCTGGCTGCACCCAAGCCCCAGCCTCAAGGTCACCCCCCCAGAATGGGGGCTCCCCTCCCGGGCAAGACCTGATCCACAGCTCCTGACTACATCCTCACTCTTCCACCCGAACTCTCCTAACACCTGCTGGCAGGTTGCTGTATTTAAGGAGGCCTGCCCCCTGCCAATCCAGCCGCTGGATTGGTCAGGGCACCTTGCCATACATCAGGAAGTGACACCTCCTCCTCCATCCCCCTTTCCAGAACTTTCCAAGCTCAAGGGGGAGGAATCTCCAAGGGGCGTTCCTTCCCTCTATTTCCAGCCCCTCCCTGAGCCACTCCCCTAACCCAGATCAAAATGCTCAGGCCTGACAAGCTTTTACCTTACCTAACAAAAATCTACAAAAGTAAAAGCACCTTTACTGTGGGGGCTCTACAAGTACATTTTAAAAAATGCAATGCGCCACACTGCTTTCATCCTACCACACATCAGCTGCTGTGTACTTCTGCTGGTGGGAACCAGCCCTTAAACCTGTGTGCATGAGGCCTCAAAGCCCAACTTATCAACATAGCAATCTCTAACAATTTCCTGTAACATGACAATAGTCTTTAGCAATGCCTTGTAGCATGCCAGAAGTCTCGAAGATCATTGTATCTTTGCAGCTGTCTTTTGCAAGCAACACAGCACAAGTTTCTAGCAGTCCCTTGTGACACTGCAGCAGCCCCTAAGAGTCTCTTGGTAACAATCTCTATCAGTCTCTTGTGGCACAGCATCTGTCTTTAGAGGTTGGAATCAATCGTTAGCTGTCTCCTATAACTGGGCAACAGTGTCTAAGGCCTCATGCACACAGGATGTTTTTTGACTGTTTTACAGCAGCTGTTTTTAGCTGCAGATGTTTTTTCCTACAGTCAATAAACCCTCCATCATGTTATCCTATGTGTTCATGCACACACAGGCTGTTATCAGCTGTTTTTGGCTGGGACATTTTTGAGCTGTAAAAAAGCCCAAGACCAGTGGATTATGAGAGACGTTTTTCAGCTGTAGAAACACTTATAAACGCGCAAAAACATCGCTCACCAACGTTTTTGGAAGTTTTAGATCAATTGAGGGAAAAAAAAACTGCTACTGCTCAAAAGCCCTCAAAAACATGGCAAAACGCGGCTCACCAACATTTTTGGGCGTTTGTGCTCCATAAAAAAAAAGCTTAAAAAGCTCAAAAACGCTGAAAAAGGTTGAAGAACTCATTGCAAAGCTACTGACTTTTTAGAACGTTTTTTGCTGTCCAGTGTGCATAAGGCCTGATAGTCTACTATTCAGCCATCTTTAGCAGTCTCTTGTAGCAGGTCAGCAGTTTCTAGCAGTCATTTATAAAATGGTACCAGTCTTAACTGATGAGTATAACTTGACATCAATATCTAGAACGGTGTTCCTCAACCTTTTTAAGTCATGGCAAACTGTCTGAAAAATCTAGAGGAACCCCTGATGTAAATATTACTTGCCATCTATTGGAAACCTAAGCCTGGGACGATGTGCACAACCACATTGATGAAACTGACTTCAAAGGACCCCCATCATGTCTGAGCCCCCCTCCCCATTATATCACAGTTCCCAGTATTCCATCTGAGTCCTCCCATCACATCAAAGTCTCCCCATCATGTCATGGCCCCCCCCCCCCTTCCATCATATCAGCAGCGTCCCTTCTTCATAGAATCTTCTTATCAGGAGCCCTACCTTACTATAGCAGCATGGCAGAGGGTGGGAGGCAAAGAAGGTCTGGACGAGGGACACTCCATGGTGCAGTACACAAAGCAAGGTCCATAAAGACATGGATGAGCGAGTTTGGGGTGGAGGAACTTGACTGGCCTGCACAGAGTCCTGACCTCAACTTGATAGAATTAAAGCTGAGACTGCGAGCCAGGCCTTCTCATCCAACATCAGTACCTGACCTCACAAATGTGTTTCTGGAAGAATGGTCGAATATTCCCATAGACACACTCCTAAACCTTGTGGACAGCCTTCCCAGAAGAGTTGAAGCTGTTATAGCATCAAAGGGTGGGCCAACTCAACATTGAACCCTTCGGACTAAGACTGGGATGCCATAAAGTTCATGTGAGTGTAAAGGCAGGTGTCCCAATACTTTTGGTAATATAGTGTACATGTAGCAATGCTGCGTAAATTGCTAGCGCTGTATAAATACCTGAAATAAATGATGGTGATCCAGGGCAAAATGTGTCCGGTGTTAATGGCACCTCGGTTGAGAAAACGCTGCTCTAGAAGTCTCTTAACCACTTCCTTACTGGGCACTTAAACCCCCCTCCTGCCCGGACCAATTTTCAGTTTTCAGCGATATCGCTCTTTGAATGACAATTGTGCGGTCATGCGACGTTGTACCCAAACAAAATTTGTGTCCTTTTTTTTCCCACAAATAGAGCTTTCTTTTGGTGGTATTTGATCCCCTCTGCGTCATTTCTGATCACCGCTATAAACAAAAAAAGAGCGACAATTTTGAAAAAAAAAACAATATTTTTTACTTTTTGCTATAATAAATATCCAAAAATAAAAAAACAAATTTATTGATCAGTTTTGGCCGATATATATTCTTCTACATGTTTTTTGGTAAAAAAATCGCAATTGGCGTTTATTGATTGGGTTGCGCAAAGGTTATAGCGCCTACAAACTATGGGAATTGATTTATGGCGTTTTTATTGTTTATTTTTTTTTACTGGTAATGGCGGCGATCTGCGATTTTTATCGGTACTGCGACATCGGGGCGGACATGTCGTACGTTTTTGACACTTTTTTGGGACCAATGACATTTATACAGCGATCAGAAATTTAAATGTCCACTGATTACTGTATAAATGTCATTGGCAGTCAAGGGGTTAACCTGCAGGGGGCAGTGAAGGGGTTAACTATGTTCCCTGGGTGTGTTCTAACTGTGGGGGGCGGGGTTGACAGGGGCATGAGAGATCTAACTGATCCCAGTGACAGGGATCAGTAGATCTGTCATGCCCCCCCTCACAGAACGGGGAACCGCCGTGTTTACTTCGGCGGTTCCCCGTTCCTCCTCTCTGTAAGGAGATCGCGGGTCTCCGGCGGACATCGGGTCCGCCCGACCCGCGGGCACGCTCCCGCAGTGTGCGGCGGCACGTGAGCGTGCCGCTTGCGCCCGCGGGAGCGCGCCCAGCAGGAGCCAAATGGGAGGACGTCTATAGACGTCCTCCCGGCATTTTAGAGCCGCGCTGTAGCCGTCATTCGGCTATGGCGCGGATGGGAGGTGGTTAAAGAATGGCAGTGGTCTCTAGTAGCCTTCTGCAACTTGGCACCAGCATTCTGTAACTTGGAAGCAGTCTTTCCGTCACACTCTTCTAAAATGCCATCTCTATATTAACATGGATATTTTATGTAACGCGGCGGCTTTTTTAACATCGCTAACAAGGGCAGTCTTGTGTAACATTGCAGTGTTTGATGTTGGTTATGTGTGCATGTGGTGTGAAATGATTAATACTACCCCAACCCCTTGAGATGCAGCCAATACCTCTGCCATTTGTCCATTCCAACCTGGGAGGTACCACCATACTGGTCAAGTGTATCATTAGGTGTCACAGGTGTGCCCTGTAGGGGGTATAGGGGGGTTTCTGTGCTCCTGGCATTGTTCAATGATATGGACTCCAGACTCTCCACCAGCTGACAGGTCACTGTATCTGTTCATAGTTCTGGGGGTGGGTGTCAGCTGTCTCCTCTGGCTCTGGGGTTAATTATTCAGCAGGGCTCAGGAAGCAGCTGGCACGATCATCCAGACATGCAGCAGACACGAATGGCGTGTAACATGCTGTATCGGAGGACGCCTCTGCAATTAGCGCGGTGCTGGAGACACAGGAAGAGCGCAGTAACCTGCATTTTGTATCACCATAATATTTCACCTGCGGTAACAGGGAGACGGGCCAGATTGCCTCATTTTTCACATATTGCAAGTCAAGCGCAAGACACGGTGGGACCGCGCAACAGAGAAGACACAAATTATTCATCGGACTGCAGAGAAAGCAGGAAATATTACCCGTTGTGCGTGTGAGGAGCTGAAGATGACATGAGCATCACTTATGTGTGGAATGTCGCTTTGACCATTAAACCCAGCAGAAAACCATTGGGGGTCTCTTTTGCTATAAGATTGGGGTGTCCCTTGTGTTCTGAGGAAAGGTAGAGTGAGCCTGAACTATTTCCATATCATACATTGAAAGAAGAAGAAATGGCCCCCAACGGGCAAAACTGCCACTCATCAGTCAGTCCGGGTAATTTTCACCTACAGAGACTTCTGCTATCACTCTTCATACACCAGACTTTATTCTGCACTCCGCCTTGTGTACCCAAATGTTGGTGTCCCTCATTCTGACATCCTGGGACTGGTCTCCTTATATGAAGCAAACTGGGATAAGGATCCTTGTTCTCAAAAAAAAATGTCCAATGAGATTTGACAATGACAGTCACATGGCTGCAAATAAGGACCCTTATCATTGTGTTAACGAGTTTAGGGTGGAGGAACTTGGCTGGCCTGCACAGAGTCCTGACCTCAACCCGATAGAACACCTTTGGGATGAATTAGAGTGGAGACTGTGAATCAAGCCTTCTCGTCCAACATCAGTGCCTGACCTCACAAATGCGCTTCTGGAAGAATGGTCAAACATTCCCATAGACACACTCCTAAACCTTGTGGACAGCCTTCCCAGATCCACTTTTAATGGGCCTGACTGACTACTCACCGTCAAAACGGGCAACCCCCGGTAAAGAAGAAGAAAGTTACATACTATACCTTTATCAAGTCCGAGTGAGATGGAAAGGAG
>BLSH010480477.1:84111-103406 GCA_018402905.1 Glandirana rugosa
CCCCCCCCCCCCCCCCCCAGAACCCCCTGCCCAGCTGCTCAGAGTACTTTTGCATAAAAGAGGATCATCTGCCCTAAAAATGAATATCAGGGTCATGGTTGTTGCCTCAACTAGACGTGTTCATGATGAAAAAAATTGTTTTGTTTCTATTTGTTAATCTAGTTTCGTTAAATTTGGTTGATTTGTTCAGTTTGTATTCAAGATTTGTATTTGGAATTCGTTTTATTTATTTCTTTTAGGTACTTATATAGTGCCGTCAATTTACGCAGTGCTTTACATATATATTTTACATTCCCATCAGTCCCTACCCTCAAGGAGCTTACAATCTAAAGTCCCTAACTCACATTCATACATTATACTAGGGCCAATTTAGACAAGACCTAATTTACCTACCAGCATGTCTTTGGAGTGTGGGAGGAGGCCGTGGTGCCTGGGGGAGGCCCACGCGGGCACAGGGAGAACATGCAAGCTCCAGGCAGGTGGTGTCGTGGTTGGGATTTGAACCAGTGACCCTTTTGTTGCCAGGTGAAGGTGCTATCCACTACACCACTGTGCCACCCGTTTTAGGTCTTTTTCAATTCTTTCAACACTGATTTTTTTTTTTTTTTTTCGAAACATCGGGAAACATTTGGTCGAATGGAAAACTTTAGATTTCTTTCGAATCTGAATGTAGCAAAGTGAACAAACAAAGGAAAAATCTTCATCAAATGATTACAATGACTCTTTAACCACTTCAGCTCCGGAAGAATTTCACACTTTAGGACCAGAGCACTTTTTGCGATTTGGCACTGCGTTGCTTTAACTGACAATTGCGCGGTCGTGCGACGTTGTACCCAAACAAAATTTGTGTCCTTTTTTCCCACAAATAGAGCTTTCTTTTGGTGGTATTTGATCCCCTCTGCGTCATTTCTGATCACCGCTATAAACAAAAGAAGCGACAATTTTGCAAAAAAAAAACAAAATTTCTTACTTTTTGCTAAAATACAGCCCTTTACCCCCATCACGGGTCTCTTTATTATGGTCCCACAGTGACACCCTTTCACAAGTTCTGCAGTGGGCCCCCTTTCTGCCTCCCCATGGTGGTGAAATGCCAGGGCCCGGTCGCAATTGCAACCTTTGCAATCCTGATAGTTCCCTCAATGGTGTCAGTAGTTATTAATTTTTATTTTCATTTTATTATTTTTTTACCATTTTATTTTATTTCTTTTACAATTTTATTTTTATTATTTTTTACAATTTTTTTAGGATCTCTGTTGGGGGGCTTTGATGAGATATCAGGGGTCTAAACAAACCTCAGCCCTCAATCTCCATCTGTGTAGCCTCAGCTGCACACAATGAATGGACAGGAGTAGTTGTGCACCGAGTCTCCCATTCATTCAGAAATGGAAGTATAGTAAAAACTGTTTACTATGCTTCACTTATGAATGAACCAATTGGTACCAATCACTGACTCTGTCCATTCATAAAAGGAAGGAGACGGTAAATAACAAATTTACCGACCCGTTCCCATCTTCACATCCTCTACACATCTTCTACAGCAGCTGGCAGGAGAGAGGAGGGGGGGAGACAGCAGCTCTGTGGGGGGACCAGGGAAGCAAAAGACAAGTAAACTGTATAGGAGGGGCAGTGGGGGCAGCATATGGAGGAACCAATCTCCTCCATTAGGAGGAAAATGGAGGAGATTGGTTCCTCTAAATGCCGCTCCCACCATCCCTCCTATCCAGGTGTACAAGGGAGGCACACGGGGCCCCCTGGAGCATGGGGCCCGGTTGCAATTGCCACCCCTATCGTTACGCCCCTGCCACCTATCAGTAAAATATCCCTTTTAGTGTGTTTGAGACTTTTAAAATGAAGAATAATGTACAGAACGCAGTAATCCATCTCTGTTCTAAAGCAATGAAAGGTAAAATCTGGTTGCTGTGATATACAGGATCAGTAAATAATCCAGACATAGCTGATTGATACACGGACCGGTGTACCGACCTCTCCTCAATGTAAATTTCCATCAGACCCGGGAGTCACTTCTCTCCAGGGTTAAACTGCAAGATCTTAGAGACCCGCCATGGATCGCCATGTCTAATGCTGTGTATCCCTCCGGGGATTCATGATCAATTATCCTCACAGAGAAAATACAAATATCAATATGCTTTTCTGTTCTGCTTTATTTATCCCCGAGAACACAGCCCCAAATTCCACTTTAAAACTCAATTTATACAAATCGAGTTCAAACAACCAGGCACCGCACAAATTGCAATTTATTATCATTAATTCTCATGAAGTCTGAATGAAATAACACATAATACACAGTCATAATGTTAAATGATAGCAGCTGATTGCCGCAGTACAAATACAATCAGGTTTATTAAATAAGGTGAAGACTAATGTGAGCAGTTCAATAAGCCAAAACAATCAGAATTCGTCTCCTTTTGTACTGACTGTCTGAAGCCATGAATGGGGTGAGTGTTTGGGAAGGTAGAGTTTCCATGATTGCTGACCTCAGTGGGATATTAAAAGGACATTTCTTGGGCTTACACCCCTTGCAAAGATGCCTTCACTTTATTGCCTGTACTGCACTTGCCTGGAAGGAAAAAGAGGTCATTAGTGGTGCAGGGCAAATCTGGGCACCTGTTGCCTAATTTGAATTTACACTATGAAGTCACAGCAAAGGTGCACCTCCATAAATGGGACACTGCAGTTGACCTGGAGTGGCATTTGAAGCCTAATAAAGTGACATAGAGAAGCATCGTAACAAGTAAATGACTATACCTCCCGGTGATATACACTAACTAGACTGCACTGTGGTCCAGTTATCGACAGTTATTGACTTATACCACTAACATTACACAGTTATGCCACCACACAGGGTGTCCACATAAGGAACTAGGTGACTCTCCATGGACATTTCTCCTTGCCCACCTCCTCTCATCTACATGAATGTCACTTTCACAAGATTGAATGCCATTTTCTTCAATTAATCTCCAAAATCAGTTGGTCTTAGCCCTAAGATGATTCAAGTGAAAAGGTAATTATTAGAAGTTGGTTCCTGGCACAGGGGGATACCCAAGAACAGTGGTTTTCAACTCCGGTCCTCAGGACCTGCCAACAGGCCAGGTTTGCAAGATAACTGAGATACATCACAGGTGATATAATTTGCTGCTCAGTGATTGCAGTATTCTGGTCTGCATCTTCCCAAGGTAATACTTAAAGTCTGGCCTGTTAATGGGTCCTGAGGACCGGAGTTGAGAACCACTGCCCAAGAGAATAGCAGTACCCTGCCCTCTTGTCCATCTGCCATTGGTTGGGGTGGAGCAATGATGACTTTGTTCTTGCAGATGACCGTCCACTTGCTTCATCCCACAGCTGCCATATACACATTTCTGCCAGAATCTTCTCAGACCACCTGTAGGCAGGTTGAAGTGTGTTTGGTTATAGAGAATCAGCGGCTGGCCCAGACTGGGAGAAAGAGTTAAAGGTTGTAAGCTCAATTGCAGGCTTTTGGTCCTAGCCAGCCCAGCTATGCTATGAAAAAGGGGACAGCTGAGGTCCAAGGCTTTTGGGTCCGGTGCGTTCCAGTTTTTCCTGTGAGTTAAATTGTTTGGTGTTGCTGAAGGCACCAGGGTTTTCGGAAGACATCCAGCCATGGAAAGTACCATAATGGACTTTCGTCTCACCGAGGTATATCTGGGCCACTACTACTACTACTACTACTACTACTACTACTACTACTACTACTACTGCTCCTATAGTTAGGGTTAGAGGAAAAACATTGATATTGAACTGTTCTGTCACTTTCCTTCAGGAAGGGGGTCGATGTTCCCAAGCCATTCGTTTACCATAGCCACTGGGACCAGACTAGCGTTACGGATATCTATGGCCTGGTCTTGTGGTACGCACATGAAAGAGTTGAGTGAGAGCACACATGAAGTCTGTGCTAGGGGCTCGATGGGACCCCATTCTGTTACTGGGAGTGAGGTAACAGGGGTATGCTGGGAGTTACAGTGTGTAGTGACATAGAAAAAGTTGCTTTTTGGAGGAACTCTATTGTCTTAAAGCGGACCTTCAGTCTTTTATTCATCTTTCCATTTCATATTAAATTTTCTGCCCTTGTTGTTTTAACTTTGGATAGTACAACTTTTTTTTCTGCCAGTAAATACCTTATACAGCCCACTTCCTCTTTCTTATCTGGTCATTCGCCTACACTTATCATGCACAGCTCTCTCTCTCTCTCTCTCTCCTGAGCTTTTGCCAGGAAGGGAGGGGGGATGAGTCATAAGAGGGCCAATGAGAGCTGGAGGTGTGTCTCTGTGTGTCTGTGTGAATCCAGGAAGTGAACAGGCAGCAGCTTTAGCTGCCCACAGTTAAAATGGCTGCAGCCAGACTCAGTGGGGGGAGATTTCTGCAACATATCTGTCAAGTACAGAATCACAGTATATATAAAATAATATGCAAAGTGGCTGGAGGGAAGCTTCAGAATGGCAAAGATGTTTTTATTACAAATTATGTGAGCAGACTGCAGTCCCTCTTTTTTTTTTAATTGTTTATTTATAGTCTTTTCAAGGTTGAACAAAACAAGGAGTTATACATATTTTCCATACAGCAATGATAGTACAACATTCTTCTTCCTTTTTTCTTTTTTTTCCCAAAAGAAATAACATGAAAATAAAGAAACAGGCATAAATGACTGGTACATTAAAATGTCTAAGTTACAGTCCAATTCCATTTCTATAAATTCAATATACCCGTAAAATGAACAAGAAACAAAAAAAAAAAAAGAGAACAGATCTGCGAGAAAAGTATGTGAGAAGTAATGACATTAGAAACATTAAGATCTGTACAATTGGAGGGTAGAGAACAGGGGTCAGCACCAGGTATCATAAAAAACTTAGAGCAGGTCAGTAAATATTGTTACCTATAAGTGATATGTTCTTAAGATAGTGCAGGGGTGTCGAACTCCATTTCATCGAGGGCCGCATTAGCCATATGGTTGCCCCAAAAGGGCCGGTTGTATCTGGGGTGCGATACGTAAAAAGTGCTGGGTACAAGAGTACGTTATGTACAGAGTGCAGAACCGAGGTTTATGCTATGTACAGAGTGCAGGGTTCAGGAGTGCGTTACATACACATTTCAGGGGTGTGTTGTGTACAGAATGCAGGGTTTAGGGGTGCGCTATACACAATGTGCAACACCAACCCCCTCACCGAAGAATCCTTGTATCTCTCTCCTGCCTTGCCTAGCTCTACTACCTCCTTCTGTAGGCGGATTTGTCTAACCTTGCAGGGAGCAAAAGCAGGGGGTGAAGGTTGGAGGTGGCAAAATGAAGTTCTTCCACATTCCGGCTGCAAAACTGGGTGCAAGGGCCACATGACAAGGCCTGGAGGGCCGCATTCGGCCCGCGGGCCTTGTGTTTGACATATGTGAGATAGTGTGTAAGGTTGCTCTGAGGAGTATTGAGAAGCGTCCCAGACCGTGGAGAAGCGTGGCATAGTGTCATCCACTATTGCAGTCATATGTTCCATCTTTCTTATGTCTGCCATAGTGGAGGGAACATATGCAAAAGTTGGGGGGGGGGGGGGTGGTAGAAAGCCAACATCTAGGGATAACCCGTTTCGCTGCCAACAGAACATAGGATGTTAGCATTTTCTGGATTTTCGAAATGCCTGGGATTGGGAGTCCTAGTAAGTAATATAAGGGGTTTAGTGGAAGAGGAATGCCAAGTAGTGTTTGTAACATATCTTGGATCTCAGGGGAGGGCTGTCAGCCTTAGGCCTGTGGGGCAAGTCCAGTCAAGTGGCCCATTGAACCACCGAATCAGATCACCATCCATGCCCACCTGGTGTTAGAATGGATATTGATGTTATGAAGCAAGACAAATATGATACAATGTGGTAACATAATTTAATGTTAATAGCAACAAAGGAGCTTTAACAAAAATAATGCATCAATGCAGCCTCACTACCCACCAATGCAGCCGCACCAGTGCCCATCCATGCAGCCTCACCACCCACCAATGCAGCCTCACCAGTGCCCATCAATGCAGCCTCACCAGTGCCCACCAATGCAGCCTCACCAGTGCCCACCGATGCAGCCTCACCAGTGCCCATCAATGCAGGCTCACCAGTGCCCCCCCTTTGCCTGCAGTTAGTTGGTGGCTGCGCCCCTGGCCCCTACTTCCTTCCTCCACAAGAAGAAAAAAGTGTGAGCGGCAGCGGCCGTCGGCCATTATGAATGTAAGTTAGGATAGCCTGGGGGGCAATTGCCACCCTGCCCCCTGGCCAAGCCCTCCCCTGTTGGATCTGTATCCAGAATGGCTGTATAGATGGGCAGTCCCAGAAAATGTGCAAATGAGTGCCTACGCCCTTATTACATCTCCAGCATTGATTGGAAGTCTTTGGGTGGCGCGCGTGAAGGATGTCTGGGGCAGTTCCTCTTTAATGTTAGGTTTCTCACGTGAACGCAGTCTCCGCCTGGTCCCAGGCATTGATAAGTGGTCTCGGAGCGAAGGGTACCCCCATGTGCACAGGACCAAACACCAATCACTGAGGATGGATGGTGGGAATCAAAGAGGGTCACCCATGGTTTCTATGAACACTCAGCGCTAGAACGTCCCATAAGTGACCCTTTTCTGGGACATCGACTCTACATCAGAAAAGTCTAGCGTGCTCTGCAAACAAAACGCATTGCACGCGCTCTGGGAACTGCAAACACTTCCTCACAATGTGTACTACACGTCACACACTACAGCAGATACAGGATTAAGGATAACCACTGGTAACATTTTATGAATATTACTTTTATTACGTCTGTAATCTCTTACAGATGGCGCTCCATCTGGACCAAACATCTGCAGCACATTTCGCCACTGACAAAATTTGGGTCTTGATGTATTTTATTTTAATCATTCAACATTAGGAAAGATTGTCAATCCCACGTAACTGTATATAGGGAATTTCTTTAAAAATCTAAAAAATGCTGGTAGTCAGGCGAAGACACGTGAATGGCACTTCATCGCCGCCTGGTAAGCCGATTACACAAGCAGCCATTATTCAGACGCAGAGGAACAACAAGTAAAGGTGGAAGACCTGGGTGAACTCCGAGTCCCCCTTGGCAAATGACAGCAGCCAACAGGAAAGCAGGGAAATTGGACAACCACACAATCCGACGTGCGTTGCATTTTCTTTATTGTTTGAGAGTTTCGCCGTAGTTCCAATAAACGGTTTTCTACGGACGACGCTGCCGCCGGACGTGAAACTTTTATGCAGCAGCTAAGACCAGAAAAACACATTCAGAGAGCCACTCTTCCAGCTTGTGACAAAGTTCAGAGAAGCAGGATGAGTGTGCCATTGTGCCAGCGGTCCCCTGTGTGTGCAGGCGCGTTCATTAACCCCTGCGGAACCGGAGCGGCCAGACGCCATTGGAAATGCACACCGAGATTCCTGTCCAGGATTTGTCCAGTTTGTGTTTCTCAAAGCTGGCAGATGCTGGTGTGGTTTCCATGGTGATGTGACCCAAGAAGAGAATTGGGGTTTTGTGGCTGACTCCCCCCCCCCACCCCGGGCTGCCACAGAGGACCATTGTTCAGCCTGCACTGGCATCCCTTCCAGCTTGCTAATGTTGGGAGGAGATGAGAGATGGGCGCTCAGATTAGACTCTGCGTCCTTCTTCCTTTGCAGCATCTGATGTCATTGTCATAGAATGTCACTAACACTCCGCTGACAGCCTCCTTCAGTGATTGCAATCTGCGCTGGCCATGACTAGGGGGCAGACCCAGAGGATTATGGGTCCTGGTACTACATGCCCAACGTGACCTGAAAGTCCAGTGTGTTCATTAGCATACTGACATTTCACTCTTCGCTGTGCTTTGATGGAATCAGAAACTCGTTGGGAAGAAGGGGGGGTCATTACACTTCTGAACGCCCCCCCAAAGCATTCCACATCCATTCCGTACATCTTTATATATAACAATCACTGAACTATTTATTTATTTCAGGTACTTATATAGCGCCGTCACTTTGCACAGTGCTTCATACATATATTATACTATCACTATGCATTGCTAAAGAAAAATAAGTAGGTTGTTAGGAGTTTGTGAGAAATGAAGAAGCAAATTGCGTGAAGTACCAATAAAACTGGAAAATGTTACAACACAAGATGATTGTCAAGGGAATATCCCATTTGTGCTGTTATTTTCCCTTGTTTCCTTTTTCATATGTTGAGAAATTTAGTGTGATTGCTCTATAATTACTCAATCATTTGTAGTGATGGGATCATTTTTTTTATAGAACTGATAAAGGATTTTTTTTTTTTTTTCGGATGGAGTAGGAGAGCATTAGAAACCCCCATCAGATTAGTATTGCTGGCAGGAAAATTGATATAATTAGAAGTGTTGCAAACCAAAATCCATCAGGATTGAACAAATGTACAGGTGATGCTTACAACTGAACATAAAGTAAGGGGAAATGCAAAATGTGGAGTTATCACCAGAACAGGAATAGAGGGAATTCTCGCAATTGGGACAAATGACAAAGGGGTTGATTTACTAAAGGCAAATAGTCTTCTCACTGCAAGTGCAGTTCCTCTAGATCTGAGGGAAGCATGCAAGGAAAATAAAAAAAACAGCATCTTTGCTTGCACATGATTGGATGATAGAAATCAGCAGAGCTTCCCCTTATTTCAGAGCTTCCACTGAGATCTAGAACAACTGCACTTGCAGTACACAGTGTATTTGCCTTTAGTAAATCAACCTTGGAGATTCTAACCACTCCCTACTCCAGTGGTTCTCAACTCCGGTCCTCGGGACCCACTAACAGGCCAGGTTTGCAGGATAACTGAAATGCATCACAGGTGATATCATTTGCTGCTCAGTGATTGCAGTATTCTAGTCTGCATCTCCCCAAGGTAATACTTAAAATCTGGCCTGTTGGTGGGTCCTGAGGACAGGAGTTGAGAACCACTGCCCTACTCTATCCAATATTGAGGCTCCATTTACATGGGACGCTATGTTAACCTCCCCTGAACAATTTATTTTGACATCTAGAAGCCGACGTCTAAAACGGCCCTCTTGACATGTTTTGCATGCGGCGTTTAGCAGCGTTTAACAGCGTTTGTGCCTAGGAGCGTTTTTAAAGAATTTTTTTTTTAAATGGAAATGCCTGTAAACGAAACAGTCCTAGATGCGAGTTACCACGTTTAGGCGTGTTTAGCGGAGTTTACAAGCTGTTTGGCGGTTCAAATGCCTCTGAACTGGCGTCTGAACCTATTTTGCATTCCAAAAAAAAGCCTTTAAACTCAACTGCCTGGAAACAACCTTAAACGACCCTGTATAAATGTACTGATAAGATAACATAGAGGAAAGTTCAGGGGCAGCTGAAAAAAACGCCCAAATGCCTCAAAACGTCCGTTTACCAGCAGCAGTGTAAATGAGGCCTTAGGCCTCATGCACACAGGACGTTTTTGGATGCTTTTACAGCAGCTGTTTTTGGCTTCAGATGTTTTTTCCTACAGTCAATAAATTCCCCATCATGTTATCCTTTGTGTTCATGCACACATAGGCTGTTATCAACTGTTTTTGGCTGGGGCGTTGTTTGACTGTAAAAAAACCCCTAAGACCAGAGGGTTCTGAGAGGAGTTATTCAGCTGTAAAAACGCTCTAACGTCAAAAAACGCAGATAAACGCTCACAAATGCGGCTCACAAATGTTTTTTAAGGTTTTTGATCCCATTGAAAAAAAACACTAAAAAACGTTATTGCAAAAATGTTGAAAAACGCTGAAAAGCAACTGACGTTTTTATAACGTTTTTAAAACGTCCTGTGTGCATGAAGCCTTAAAGCCAAAGTTTAGTCAAAACTTAAAAGAAGGTGAATGCAAAGTATACCTTGTGCTGCTGGCTGAAGTTTTAAGGATGGTACACACGGGCTGAATATGGTCCAATATTGGCCAGTTCAACAGAAACTGGCTGACATTCGGCCAGGGTGTACAGCAGTCTGCCCAACAGATGCCAGTCTAATGACCGTTTTTTATCAAGTGGGCATGCTGGAAAACCAGCATCTGATCTGCGCTTGCAAGCAACGTCTGCAAGCGCTGATTACTGTGTTCTGGCGGAGGAGAGTCCCCCTGTCAGAACACAGTAGCTCAGTGGGGAGATCGCTGTACTAACATCACTTGTGTAAGTACAGCGATCTGTCTGGTTTTTTTTCTTTCAGTTGACTGAGTTGAACGAAAAAAAAAAAAAACTCCAAATGTGCGCTGGGCAAAAAGCTAAAAAGCAAAGCCCTCTGCTCTCCCTAACATGTTCATTTCAGCTTATGCCTGGCACACATCTGGAGTTTCTTTTTTTCGTTCAACTCAGTGGGCTGAATGAAAAAGAAAAACCTGACAGATCACCCCCCCAACAGTTTTAGGCCCGTACACACAGTCCAATTTTCGTACGACAGCCTGCTGTCCAATAATCTCACCATTAGCATGCTCCATTCGACAGCCGATTTTAATTTATCATCCAACAAAAGCTGGATGAGCCGACTAGAAAATCTTTGTCTGCCGACAAGGCCACGTCCGATTTTTGGCTCGTCTGTACAGAAGTTGGACAAACAAAAGTTGAAAGTACAAACACGCATGTTCAGAACCCAGGAACGAGCTGGAAGTGTTCGGTCGTGTAAACACGAAATTAGCGGAAGGGGCCCAAAGGGTGACGCACGAAAACTGAACTTCCTCTTTATGCGCTCGTAGCATGTCGCCTTTGTCAAACAATAATTTTACTAACGTCAGTATGCTAGACAAACTCACGGATAACCGATTTTGGGAAAAATTGGACATGTGGTCATACGACAATCGCAGCGTGTGTATGAGGGGTTTATTAGTAGGCATACTGTGAAAAAAGCACCAGGCTGAAAGTGAGAATCTTTTATATTTATAAATGTCTTATATAATTATAGATGCCGTGGTGCCAACAACCCTTTTCCTACCCAGGACAGTGCAGTGCTTTTAACATTTATAGAATGTTAGGTTTGAGGTATGATATTATATTTGTGCCATCTGGTCTCACTGCATCTTCATAGTGTGTTAGCTATGTGTCCTGAACCATCATTTCCAGTCTCCGCTGTCCTCTGCTTCATGCTAGGACCTCTTTTCCTCTCTTCATTGTCCTCTGTGGTGTGCAGGGGCCTACTTTTCTGCCTCCAATGTCCTTTGTTCTTTTCTACCTTCAATAGCCTCTGTGGTGTGTTGGGGCCCCATTTCTACCAGTGTCCTCTGTGGTGTGTTGGGGCCTCATTTCCACCAGTGTCCTCTGTGGTGTGTTGGGGCCCCATTTCCAC
Organism: Glandirana rugosa; assembly: GCA_018402905.1. Lineage (NCBI taxonomy): Eukaryota > Metazoa > Chordata > Amphibia > Anura > Ranidae > Glandirana > Glandirana rugosa. The sequence continues at coordinate 95,422 of BLSH010480477.1, forward strand.
CAGTGTCCTCTGTGGTGTGTTGGGGCCCCATTTCCACCAGTGTCCTCTGTGGTGTGTTGGGGCCCCATTTCCACCAGTGTCCTCTGTGGCGTGATTGAACCTTCTTTCCTGCTTACATAGTGCCATGTGGTTTGTTAGGGCCTCATTTTCTTCAGTGTCCTCTGTAATGTGTTAAAGCCCCATTTCCCTCAGTGTTCCTTATGATGCTATGGGGTCTAATTTCCTCCAGTGTTCTCTGTGGTGTGTTGGGACCTTCCTGCCTGCCTACACTGTTCTATATGTTGTATTTGGGCATCATTTCCTCCAGTTTCCTCTGTGGTGTGTTGGGACCTTACTGCCTGCCTACACTATTCTATATGTTGTATTTGAACATCATTTCCTCCAGTGTCCTCTGTGGTGTGGTGTGACCTTCTTTTTGCATGCATTGTTCTATATCAGGGATATGCAATTAGCGGACCTCCAGATGTTGCAGAACTACAAGTCCCATGAGGCATAGCAAGACTCTGAGAGCCACAAGCATGACAGCCAGAGGCAGAGGCATGATGGGATTTGTAGTTTTGCAACAGCTGGAGGTCCGCTAATTGCATATCCCTGTTCTATATGGTGTGTTGGGATCCCATTTCCCCCAGTGTTCCTTCTGATGTGATGGAATCTAATTTCCTCCAGTGTTCTTGTGGTGTGTTGGGGCCCCATTTCCCCCTGTGTTCTCTCTTGTGTGTCAGGGCCTACATTTCTACATCCATTGTTCTACAGGGTGTCTTGGGGCCTCATTTCCTCCAGTGCATTGGTGACTTTTTTCATTCAGTGTTCTCATTGGTGTGTTAGTGTCTCATTTGCTCCAGTGTTCCCTGTGGGCTCTAGATTCCTCCATTGTTCTCTGTGGTGTACTGGAGCCTCATTTCTTCCAGTGTTCTCATTGGCGTGTTGGGGACTTATTTTTTTTTTTGCAGCATCCTCATTGTTGTGCTTCTTCCTCCTTTTTTTCTATGTCTTCATTTCCTCCAGAGTAGTCCTCTGTGGTGTGCTGGGACCTTCTTTCCTGCCTATTTGTTCCCTTTGGTGTGTTGGGGGCCTCATTTTCTCCAATGTCCTCATTGGTCTGAGCGGTCCTCATTTCCTCAAGTGTCTTCTGTTGTATGTTGAGCCCTCATTTCCTTCAGTCTCCTCTGTGGTGTGTTGGGGACTCATTTTCTCTAGTGTTCTCTAAGGTGAGTTGGGGCTTATTCCAGTATTCTCATTGGTGTGTTGGTTAAGGTTGCCACCTCATCCCTCTAAAAACCAAACACATATTAATTACACAGGTTCTGTGGCTGATTAAGGTGGTAATTAAATTTACTTAGTGCCTTATCTGCATTAAATTAGCCTCAGAACCTGTGTAATTCATATGTATTTGATTTTAAAGAGATGAGATGGCAACCCTAGTGTCGGGGCCTCGTGTCCTCCAGTGTCCTCGGTTTTGCGAGGACCTCAGTGTTCTGTGTGTTGTTACATTGTATCTCTGCTGTTACTTAAATACAGAGCCAATGGTAACGACTTGTGAGTTGGCAGGTATATTTTTCTATTAATAGTCATACCTTCATTTAGCTCAGGAGTTTGCAAAACTTTTCCTCTTAGAGAAACTTCCTCTTTTCCTCCTCTGAGTGTGATTAATTCCCCAGAGAAAGCTTTTAATCATCTTCTGGTGAGTCTAGTCTGGGTGTTTGCTCCTCCATACCCATGGGGCAGGGAAGAAAGGACATCTTTCTGTCTGTGGGCCGATTAGAGCACAGATCAGGGACATGGCAAACTCTGCTTCTATGCATGGTGAATTAAAGCAAGCCATGCATCACATTAACGCCATTAATGTCATACAAGATGTCAGTGATTTGCTCTCTCCTTCATTAGTGTCGCTGTCTGATGGCAAGATCCTGTTTGTCAAAGTTTCTACTTTCTGCAGTTGTGTTTCAGGTGGATTGGTGGTGGGCAAAGGATCAGATCTGATTACTGCATGTCAGTGTCATACGGCACTGGTGAGGCGCCAGGAGCTTCTCTGCCTGGGGGAGATTAATTTTCCTTATGAGAAATATAGAAACCTGTGCTAAATCAACACATTAATGCTGTGTATCCAACAGAAATGAAACGTGTTAGTGAATACATCAGAGGAGTAGGCTATATACACGCCAGCCCTGGATGTAGAAGGTTATGTGGCATGTATATGATGTGTCACCTGCCACTGAGACCTCTTCTGATCGGGTCAATAGGCTGCCAGTACTTTATCAAGCAGAAATGGGATTAATTTACTAAAACTGGAGAGTGCAAAATCTGGTGCAGCTCTGCATAGAAACCAATCAGCCTCCAGGTTTCATTGTCAAAGCTTAATTGAACCAGCTGAGGTTAGAAGCTGATTGGCTACCATGCACAGCTGGACCAGATTTTGAACGCTCCGGTTTTAGTAAATCAACCCCACTATGTTGTTCTTCCTAATCTATTCCGTGTGTTTCACTGTTGATTGCAGTATACCTCTTCAGGGGTCACTAAGTGCATTTGACATTCTTCCAAAATAAAATACTTTACTCGCTACGGTGGGTTATCGTACAAGTCTTAACACCTACCCTTACAATTCATTGAGACAGGGCTCTTTTCCAGTGGGAACGCAGTTCCAGCACCTCCGGCAATGAATTTAAGGAAGGGAAAGGAGTGCCGGGGTGTGCTGGAGGGTCTACTGATGCTGAGTGCTGGGGAATCTATTGTCGCTGGTGGGGATCTATTTTTGCATGGTGGTCTATTGTTGCTGGGTAGGTCTATTGGTGCTGGTGGGGATCTATTTTTGCATGGTGGTCTATTGTTGCTGGGTAGGTCTATTGGTGCTGGTGGAGGATCAGTTGTTGCTGGGAAGGATCTACTGTTGAAAACTGTCGGAGGGTCTATTGATACTGGCTGCTGAGAGACCTCTAGTTGCTGATGGGGGTCTATTGTTGCTGGGGTGGTATTTTGTTGCGGGGGGGACATTGTTGCTGGGAGGGGGGTCTATTGTTGCATGGGGATCTATTGTTGCTGAGGGAGGTCTATTTTTTCTTGGGGGTCTACTATTGCTGGAATGGGGTCTCAAGTTGCTCACAGCAAGGGATCTATTTTACTGTCTTCCTTGTTATCATTAACAAATTGTGCAAATCACTTAGTGGCACAAAATGATCCTTGGTTCTGTATTCTCTTAAAGGGGCGGTACAGGGGAGTGGGTAGAGGGTGGAAGTGCTCAGAGGTGGGTAGGAGGCAGAAAGGAAGTCTGACTCAGAAGGTGGGAGTTCCTGCACCTATTCTCTGCGAAAAAAGCCCTTCATTGCCCATCTTATTATAAATATTTTATCCTCACATAGTTAAAGGGACCTTCACCCTCCGAAATTATTTTACCCCATACATGCCGCCGGTGCTCATTGTCTACTGTAACCACATACAGTGGATATAAAAGTCTACACACCCCTGTTAAAATGTCAGGTTTTTGTGATTTAAAAAAATGAGACTAAGATAAATAATTTCAGAACTGTATCTACCTTTAATGTGAAATATAAACTGTACAACTCAGTTGAACATCAAACTGAAATCTTTTGGGTGGTGGGACGTAAAAATAAAAAAATAATATAATATGGTTGCATAAGTGTGCACGCCCTTATATTAATAGTTTGTTGAAGCACCTTTTGATTTTATGACAGCACTCAGTCTTTTTGGGTATGAGTCTATCAGCATGGCACATCTCGACTTGGCAATATTTGCCCACTTTTCTTTGCAAAAACACTCCAAATCTGTCAGATTGCAAGGGCAACTCCAGTGCACAGCCCTCTTCAGATCACCCCACAGATTTTCAATGGGATTCAGGTCTGGGGTCTGGCCAAAACTTTTGATGAAGGCATTCCTTTGTTGATTTGGATGTATGCTTCGGGTCATTGTCATGCTGAAAGATGAAGTTCCTCTTCATGTTCAGCTTTCCAGCAGAAGCCTGAAGGTTTTGTGCCAATGTTGACTGGTACAGGCTGTCCCTGGATTAGAAACAAGATAGGGTCTGTAGGTTTGTTCTTAAATTGAATTTGTATGTAAGTTGGTACATTTTTTAAGTGTAGCTCCAGCCAAAAAAAATACTTTTTTTTAAGTTTTTCGGACAGCATATGGAAGGGTTAACACCTCTGTAACATTTGTTTGCCCCTGTTCAGAAGAATTCACCTCACTTTATGTTACTGTGACAATTGGATTTAGAAAATTTTGGGTTGGTTATAAAGCTTCAGTGAAAACAACTTTCCATAATAACTCTTAGAGTAAATTTCCTCTCCTAGGGGTTGATTTCCCCTCACTTCCCGTTGTCTTCCTCCGTTTGTAATTCGGGTGTTTGTAGCCCAGGAACCACATGTATTTGGAACTGTTCTTGACTAAGGCCCCGGTTCCAGCTAAAAAAAAACAGCCCCAAAGCATGATGCTGCCACCACCATGCTTCACGGTGGGTATGGTGTTCTTTTGGTTATGTGCAGTGCTGTTTTTGGAATTATGGCCAAAAAGTTCAACCTTGGTTTCATCAGACCAGAACACATTTTCCTACATGCTTTTGGGAGACCTGAGATGTGTTTTTGCAAAATTTAGCCGGGCTTGGATGATTTGCTTGGTAAAAAAGGCTCCCGTGTTGCCACTCCACCCCATAGCCCAGACATATGAAGAATATGGGAGATTGTTGTCACATGTACCACACAGCCAGTACATGCCAGATAATCCTGCAGCTCCTTTAACGTTGCTGTAGGCCTCTTGGCCACCTCCATGACCGGTTCTCCTCTCGTCTTTTCATCAACTTTGGAGGGATGTCCAGTTCTTGGTAATGTCACTGTTGTGCCATATTTTCTCCACTTGATGACGACTCTCTTCACTGTTTTCCATGGTACAGTAAAACCTTGGTTTGAGAGTAACTTGGTTTGAGAGCATTTTGCAAGACAAGCAAATATTTAAAATAAATTTTGACTTGATATACAAGCGATGTCTTGATATAAGAGTAGCGTCACGTCACAACTGAGTATAACAGAGAGGAGAGGCGCCTCTAAGTGTAGGTAGTTACATTTAATGTAGGTACAACATTTAGCAACTCATAGTTGATGATTAAGACAGGCACATGTAAGTATGCAGGCATCCGGGGTAAACTGTCCACATAGACCGTCCTCCGCACCGTCATCTGAGTTTCCATTATTTCTTATGGGTAAATTCGCTTTGATATACAAGTGCTTTGGATTACAAGTATGCTTCCGGAACAAATTATGCTTGCAATCCAAGGTTTTACTTTATATCTCATGCCTTGGAAATTATTTTGTCCCCTTCTCCTGACTGATACATTTTAACAATGAGGTCCCTCTGATGCTTTGAAAGTTCTCTGCGGCCTTTGGCCTTTGCTGTAGGATGCAACTAAGAAAATGTCAGGAAAGACCTATTAGAACAGCTTAACTGTATTTGGGGTTAATCAGAGGCATTTTAAATGATGGCAGGTGTGTACTGACTCCTATTTAACACAAGTTTGGATGTGATTGCTTAATTCTGACCACAGCTACAGCCTCAGTTATAAGAGGGTGTCCACACTTATGCAACCACAATATTTTAGTTTTTTATTTGTTACTTCTTCCCCCTTAAAAGATTTCAGTTTGTTTTTCAATTGAGTTGTACAGTTTATAGGTCACATTAAAGGTGGAAAAAGTTCTGAAATTATTTATCTTTGTCTTCTTTTGTTACATCGCAGAAACCTGACATTTTAAAAGCGGTGTGCAGACTTTTTATATCCACTGTACTTCCCAGCCCAACAGATCACTGTCCTCCAACCTTCTGCTCTCATCAAACAGTTCCTGTCCAGCACCGCCATCTACTTTTTATCATGGGGAACCGGCTGTCTCTTCCTAACTCTTCATCCAGCCTCTGATGATATGGCACCAAATCTCACGCATGCGCAGAGATCTGGCGCTGTCTTTTTATTTACCATTCTATGAATAAGGGATGGCAATGCCCCCTGGGATACTGATGTCACATACATATTCCATGAGGCATTACTTTTCTTTCATTCATAGAACAGTATGTAAACAGTAAAGGCGCTAGAATCTCTGTCTGCGCTTATGCAAGATCTGCACTGGGTCTGTCTATGTGAATGGGAAGGATTCTCCTCTTGCAGCATCCCGGGATATGTGATGGTTTTATGTTTTAAAAATTATTTAGAGAATTATTAGCTTTGGTTAAAATGGAGAGAGAGGATCACAATTCTAAAAACATTGATTTTAGGGGGAAGACGTGTTTTAACCACTTGACCTCCGGAGGGTTTTACCCCCTTTCTAAATATTTTTGTCCCTTTTTCCCACAAATAGAGCTTTCATTTGGTGGTATTTGATTACCACTGCGGATTTTATTTTTTGCGCTATAAACAGAAAAAAAAAAACTCGATAATTTTGAAAAAACAAAACAATATTTTTTACTTTCTGCTATAAAACACATCCAATAAAAACATTAAAAACATCGAATTTCTTCATCAGTTTAGGCCAATATGCATTCTTCTACATATTTTTGGTAACAAAAAAATGCCAATAAGCGTATATTGATTGGTTTGCGGAAAAGTTATAGCATCTACCAACTACTGTATGGGATATTTTTATTTACTCATTTTTTAGTTTTTTTACTAGTAATGGTGGCGGTCAGCGACTTATAGCGGAATTGCAATATTGTGGCGGACAAATCGGACACTAACTTTTGACACTTTTTGGAGACCAGTGGCACTAATAAAGTGATCAGTGCTAAAAAATATGCTCTGTCATTGTACTAATGACACTGGCTGGGAAGGGGTTAATATCAGGGGAGATCAAAGGGTTAACTGTGTGCCTAGGTTGCGCTTACTCACTGTGTGGAAGGTGCTTTGACTAGGGGAAGGCAAAGATCTGTGTTCCTGCTTAGCAGAAACACAGGATCGCTGCCTTTTCTTCTGACAGAACGACAATTTGCCTTGTTTACATAGGCAGATTGTTATTCTGCCTCTGCCCTGTGTAATCGGCTGGTGCCAGTGGACATTGAGTCTGTGGAACCTGCTGCTGGGCTCCCGCTGTATAGAATCACAGCGGGAACGGGTCGCCGGCGGCACGCTCCAGACCCGGAAGTGTCAGATCACGTACTAGGTGTGTGATCTGCCACAGAGTGGCCACCCTGCTGCAGTAAATGTACAAAGGGAGGTCCGCAAGTGGTTAGAAATTGTATTTCTGTCTATCAAGTCTGGAGATTTACACAGCACAGTCTTTATGGCAGGACAGGAGACCTGAGTTTTCTCTGCTGTAGTAATACTTATAGGCAGGCGCGGACTGGCCATAGGGCACACTGGGCATTTTCCCAGTGGGCCGGGGCCGCAAGACCTGACAGGAGCAGCCTGTTGGTGACCAGGCCATGTGGCAGAAGGTGGGTGGCGGCCGTGTTCCAGACAGGGCTGACGCGGGCCGTGGTCACCGCTCGCCTCCCGCTGTGTGGCCGTGCCTCTGTCTCCTCTCCCAGTGTAGCGTGAATATCTGTATCCTAAAGTAACTGTGCATTCAGACAAAACAAGCCGAGTGCCAAGCTGCACCTGAAGAGATAACTGAACTCGTGCCGAATGGTTGGTGGGGACACAGGCGCGGCACCAACTCAGGCACCTTGACAGCTGAGTGGGGACACAGTCATGAGTCATCATTACTAACAGTGGGGACACATAGGGGATACAGGATTTCACAGCATCTGTAGCATGAATATCGGGTGGGGGTTGGGGATCTGTCAGTGGAAGGAGGGGGTGGCATTTGGAGGGGGGTTGGGTGTCTGTCAGTGGGTTTGAGGGACGCTAGTTGGGTGGTGAAGGTCTGTGAGCAGGGGGTGGTGGTTGGGGGAGGAGGGTCTGTCAGTGGTGGGAGTGCAAGGTAGTTGGGTTGGGCGGAAGGGCAGTAGGTTGGGGTGTTCATCAGTGGGGGGTGGGGAACTTTTGGTCACCCACCCCC